>CAUYPK010036574.1:0-26847 GCA_963574355.1 Loris lydekkerianus
ATGTGTGGGTGGACTCGGGTTCTAACCCAGCCTGGGCCTCCCTGGGAGGGGATGCTGCAGAGCCAGAGTCTCAAGATGAGAAGGATTTGGCCAGGTCCTTCTCAGCAACTTTCAATGGGCATTTTCCAAGAGCTTCGTCAGGCTCCAGGGTTAGTCTTGGTGGTTATGAGGGTAAACCATTCAAATATCTGTGGCTGGAGCAATGGAGAAAAAAGTCTTGGTATATACATACAATGGAATACTATTCAGCCTTTAAAAAGAAGGAAATCATGCCACTTGTGACATGGATGAACCTGGAAGTTGCTGTGCCAAGTGAAATAAGCAGACACAGAAAGACAAATACTGTAGGACCTCACAGTAGGATCTGAAAAGTCAAACTCATGGAAGCAGAGAGCAGAATTGTGATTACCCGGGGTGGGGGGGGAGGAAAAGTGTTGGTCAAAGGGTACAAAGTTTCACTTATAGAAAATGAGTAAGTTCTAATGTCCAGCATGATGATTATAGTTAACAATTCCATATTATATACTTAAAAGTAGCGAAGAGGATAGATCTTTAAGTGTTCTCGTTGTACAAACACACACAAAGATAACTATGTTAAGTTATGTTAGCTGTGTTAATTAGCTTGACTGTGGTGACTATTTCACAATGTATACATATATCAAAACATACTTGTGTACCTTAAAAATATACAATAGCTGGCTCAGCGCCTGTGGCTCAAGCAGCTAAGGCGCCAGCCGCATACACCTGAGCTGGCGGGTTCGAATCCAGCCCAGCGGCCCTGCCAAACAATGATGGCTGCAAACAAACCAACAAACAAATAGCCAGGCATTGTGGTGGGCGCCTACAGTCCCAGCTACTTGGGAGGCAGAGGCAGGAGAATCTCTTGAGCCCAGGAGTTGGAGGTTGCTGTGAGCTGTGACGCCATGGCACTCTACCCAGGGCTACAGCTTGAGGCTCTGTCTCAAAAAAAAAAAAAAATAAAATTAATTAATTAATTAAAATGAAATATAAAATAAAATAAAATAAAATATATATACACACACACACACAATAGTTATTTGTCATTTATATCCCAATAAAATCATTTTTAAATTTTAATTATAAAGAAAGATTGACTCTATTTCTTTACAAATACAGATGGGGCCCAGAAATTATTTTCCAAGATTGGATAATTTCTATTCTTTTGCCAATAACTTCTACTGGAAGGAAGGATAGTCCCCACAACCCCTCCAGACCTTCCCTCCTCCCCCTCATTGAGGCTGTGCTCTGAAGCACCCACTGGCAAACCTTGATGTAGCCAGGCATTACCTCCTGGTGGGTTTGTTTCCCACCAAGCCCTCCTGGCATTCAGATGTTCAAATTATTTTATCTTGCCTTCAAAGCTTGTAGTGATCAGAGGTATTAAACTCTGGAGCTAGGAGCTAACATTTGTTGAGCAAGATTTCATGCCATGTTTGTAATAACCCTATGAGAGAGGCACTCCCGCTATCTGCCTGATTTGAAGAACAGAAAAGTTAAGCCACTTGCTTAACATGACATGGTCGACAAGCTGTGTGGCTGAGACTCAAATTCATATATTTGACTCCTGACTGCTTGCTTGGGTCTAACTGCTGAACTGCTCACCTCTCAACAGACCCAATGGTTCAGTCCACTAAAGTTGGCCTGAGGAATTTCCCTCCTTCGCCTCTGAGTTTACATCCAACTCCCAAACACTCAAGTCTTCATCATTCTCTCAAGAGACAACTAACTTGCAGATACACAGAGCTGAAAGCTCACATCTTACTGACACATCAGAATTGTCCCCCAAGGAGAATGTAGAGTCCTGCCTTTCAAGAATAGACAATATGAGAACAGACAATCCGTAGATGAATGATGGTGGATGTGTTCCAATGAAACACTGTTTATAACAATAGACGGTGGGCTGCTGTGGCTTAAAGATGATGATTTATTTCTCTTGTGTTGAACAACAAGAAGCAAGTGACCCTGGTTTGTGGGGGCAGATGTTTGGGGACCCAGATTTCTTCCACTGAGTTGCTCAACCATCCCTCAAAGGCCATGTGACTTCATTGTGGTAGAAGTTGTAGGGAAAAGGAAACAGAACAAGAGGGGTGGCAGGCCCACTGACATGGGGCTCAGGCCTCAAGGCGCAGCACACGCCTTCCACTCACATTCCACAGGCCAGTTCCTAGTCCTGTGGCCACACATAACTGCAAGGAGGCTGGGAAACATAGTCTGGTTGTGTGTTCTGGAAGAGAGAAGAATGGGTGTTGGCAGAGGGCCCACGGTCTCTGCTACCACCACCGGCTTCCAATGTCTCTCCCCATTCTTTACCTCCATTTTTTTGTTCAGAAGTCCACCTGCTCCTAATGCCCCAAGCTCCTCCCCTCTCTCCCATGGTGCAGGGGAAATTGGCTCTACCCCTCTTGTGGTATTGGCCTGACTAGTCTACGGGTGATCCCAACACTTTTGTTGCAGTAATTGGGTCAGGAACCTGCACCCAAGCCTGTCAGTATACAGCATGATTCTTGGCCACAGGAATGAGAGAATGTTACCCTAATGAGAGGGTTGATTTGTTAGGACCATCTGGAAAAGAAACATCTTTTCCCTTGAAGAGAGTCCTTTTCAGTGGGATGTGGTGGGAACACTGGGGCTATGATAGCCATTTCTTTCAATTGTGGTAACATGTATATAATGTAAAATTTACCATTCTAATTCTTTTAAATTGTAAAGTTGAGTGGTACTAAGCACATTCATAATGCTGTGCAGCCCTCGCCATCACCCATCTTCAGAATTCTTACCATCTTCCCAAACTGACATTCTGACCCCACTAAACAGTCATTGCCAACTCCTCACAAAGTGATAGTAGAATGATTGAAAAGCAGAAAGTAGAACCACCATTCTACTTTTTGTCTTTGTGAATTTGACTACTCTTGTACCTCATCTAAGTGGAATCATGTGGTCTTTGTCCTTTTGTGATTGATTTATTTCACTTAGCATGATGTCTTTAAGACTCACTGTGTTGCAGCATGTGTCAGAATTTCCTGCCTTTTTAAGGCTGCATACTGTTCCACTGTATGTATACACTGTTTTTTAGAGATAAGGTCTTGCTATCTTGTCCAGGCTAGAGTGCAGTGCCTATTCACAGATATGATCACAGGTCACTGTAGCTTTGAACTTCTGGCCTCAAGTGATCCTCACACCTCAGCCTCCCAAGTAGTTGGGTTTGCAGGTGTGTGCTGCACTGCACCCGACTGTGCATACCACATTTTTAAATCCATCAATTGATGGACACAGGGGTTGCTTCCACCTCTTGACTAGTCATTGAGCCATTTTTCTCCCATGTGATGAGCCAGTATGTGCATGAAGCAAGGCGTGGAGGAGCGCACTGCTGGGGGAGCTGCTGGGAATGGGGCTGAGCCCCTGCCTAGAGCTGATCCTGAAGTTTGACCTTCAGGGTCCTCTGGGTTAGCAGATTGGAGAAACAGTGAATTTCCTCATTGTTGGATTTAGTTTTAGGTTTCTTATACATACCAGCCACCTAACTGATGCCTATCTTGAAAGATTGCTTAATTTCAAAACGTCAGAAGAAAATGAAAATGAGCAGAACCACAGAAAAGTGGGAAATGTTTTTGCTGATGTGAATGCTGGAAAAAAATTGTAAAGCCTGAAGGGGAAGAGAGGGGGGAGGTTAGGGTGGAGGGAGGGTAGTAGGTGGGGCCACACCTACGGTGCATTTTAGAATGGGTACAGATGAAACTTACTAAATGCAGAATACAAATGTCTACATACAATAACTAAGAAAATGCCATGAAGGCTACGTTGAACAGTTTGATGAGAATATTTCAGATTGTCTATGAAACCCGCACATTGTACCCCTTGATTGCACTAATGTACACAGCTATGATTTAACAATTAAAAAAAAAAAAAATTCTGCCCCTCAATATTTTGCTAGTAAATTAGAAGTCTTAATTACTTCTGGAAATCAATGAGTTTGCTCAGCAGGATCAAAAAGGAAAAAATAAGAAAGGATAATAAAATCATATTTGCAAATACTTATACTCACAGTATCAATTATCCAATGGATGATTATTGTTTTTGTCATTCCTATTTTGTACCAGACACCAACATGTATAACCATGTACCAGAATGAGCCTAGTTTTCAAATGGATTCTTTGAATTAGGAATTTAATAAAGGTCTAATCTCAACTGTGAAAAAAAAAGGGGGGGGGACAAAACATATTAAACTGCCCGGTGACTATTTGTGAAAATCACAGAGAATTGTGACTTTTTTGGTTCATGTGCAAAAGAACAATCGGATGAATGTGTGGAGAACAGAGGCAGGAGTTCCTGGGTTAGAGAAATGGGGCAGAAGGGAGGGAGGGGCCAGCACATGAGCAGGAGCTAAGCTGCTGTTACAAAAGGCCCCCAATTCAGTAAAGGAATCGCTTTGCTGTTCTCCAGCGACCACATTGGCTCTTCACTATAAAGAGCTTCTCTTCTACCCCCGGGCCTTTGCACATGCTGTTCTCTCTGCTTAGAGCACTCGTTTCCTTGCTTTTCTCCTAGACAACTACTCCTCCCCCTTCAAGATCTTTGAGTAAACATCACTTTCTTATAGGGCTTCTCATGTCAACCCCAAACTGGTGACATATCTAGCTGAACACTGGTATAATCCCTTGCATGTACATAACTCCATAAGACATGTCTGCCACTCTGGCTCTGCAAAGAGAGAAAGTAAATAACTCCAATAAAACGTGTAACTACTCACATGATGATGTCTTCCTCACTCCACAATAGAGAGCCCTGAGGAGAGCGTCCAAATCCCAAATCTGTCTGTCTTATTAGACTCTATGTTGAATGAGCAAATAAAAAAGCATTTGGATTCTCTGGGCATGTGTAATCATTTCAAATGGTGTGCTTTGGAACCAGGTAGGGGTTATCTTGGAGGAGGGCTGCCAGCCTAAGGAGAGAAACTTTCTATGAAGAATGTTAAAAGGTGAACAAAGGATTCACTGACCTTGAGAAAGAAGCCCGAGTTTTAGGTATTGAAGCTAAAATAGGTAGAAATCAGATATTTCAGAAGGTGCAAAAAATAAATGTGTCTGACCTTGTCTTCAGAGCAGTCCTGGCCTCTGGGACATATTTGTATGCAGATGTCATTTCCTATTTATAAATTAGCCTGGAGGGGTGGTGGGTCAGGAGGAGAACTGAAGGTCGATGGTGAGTCTGTGGGAGTAAGAAAGTAGATGAGAAAGGGTGAAGAAAATTCAGCATTTTATACATTGAATACAGTTTTTGACAACATACCCACGCGTCAGGGACTGCGCCAGACACTTTTGAGGATGAGAGGGGCAGGTGATACAAAGATAAAGGATTGAAAGCTCAGGGTCTGTGGGAGCGCAGAAGAGGTGGAAGTGCATCACCAAGAAGGTGGACTTGAGCTGCCGTGAAAGATACATTGGAACTTTCCAGTGGGGACAGAGGAAAGGAATTCTAGAAAAGAGAATAATGTGAGTTTGAAAAATTTCATAGTGTTGGGTGGTAGCAGGAAGCTAATATGGACCAGGAACCCAGGCTGGAAAGCAGTGATGATAATAATAATTGCCAACATTTAGCAGACGCTTCTGATGTGCCAGACACCGCTTAAGTGCTTTGCCCACATTATCTCCGCTTATACGTGGCAGCCAGGAGTTTGAGCCAAGGAAGTCTGACTCCAGAGCTCCTGCTTGTCAGCACAGGGCGATTGCACACTGTCAGGAGAGGGTATGCCAGGCTGAGCTCCTGGGAAGGGTGGGTTTGGGAAATGATGCCTTCAAACTCTGCTTTCTAGAGACCATGCTGAGACAGGCTGTGCAAGCTGTCACGAGAGGCAGAAAACATGGAATCCTGCCCCACCAACAGGAAATGCAGGCTCCTTAACAAGCACAGTGACAAGTGAGCCAATTAAATGCTTGAGTTGTGAGCACAGATAAAATGGAAGATGAGTTCTAGAAGTGTTAAGAGACAGCAGAGAAAGCTAACCTGGGTGAACGGAATACACCCATCTGAGGGAAAGTAGCATTGATGGATCCAAATCAAGATTTTCTCTGCCTCTTTGCAGTGGGAGGACCCCATTTTTGTTTCCAAATATATTGGTATGATTGTGTCCCCCCAAATTTTATGCCAATCTCGAATCTCAGAGTGTGACCTAATTTGGAAATAGGGTCATCACAGATGTAATAGTTAAGATGTGGTCATTCTGGAGCACAGCAGTCTATAAATCTAGATGACTGATTTCCTTATAAGAAGAGAAAGAGGGCCAGGTGTGGGGGGGTGGGGGGCCTCACACCTGTAATGCTGGCACTCTGGGAGGCCAAGGCAGGTGGATCACCTGAGCTCAGGTGTTTTGAGACCAACCTAAGTAAGAGCAAGACCCCCATCTCTACTAAAAATAGAAAAACTAGCCAGGTGTTGTTGTAGGTACCTGTAGTCCCAGCTATTTGGGAGGCTGAGGCAAGAGAGATCTCTTGAGCCCAAGAGTTTGAGGTTGCTGTGAGCTTTATAGTAATGTCATGGCACTCTACCCAGGGTGACACAGTGAGACTCTGTCTCAGAAAAACAACAACAACAAAAAACAAAACAAGGAAGAAGAAAAGAGACACAGAAACACTTAGGATATAGACATAAAGGGAAGATGGTCATGTGAAGGTGGAGGCAGAGATTGAAGTGATGCATCTGTAAGCTAAGAAAGTCCAAGGTTGCCAGCAACCACCAGAAGCTGGGAGAAGGTAAAGAGGGTCCTCCTTGAGCCTCAGAGGGAGCATGTCTCTGCTGATGGTTTTATTTTGGAATTGTATCCTTCAAAATGGTGGGAGAATACATTTCTGTTATTCTTAAACACTGACAAAGAACAAGCAACTGAGTTTTGTGGCAATTTGTTGCAGCAGCCCTCACAAACTAACGCACTGGGGAAGCTGAGAGACCAGAATTCAAGGTCTCATATGCCACTTCCCTGCTCCGGTGGCCACGTAGTTAATGCACAGCTGTGTTACTGAGGTGAACGAGGCAAAAGGCAGCATGATTAAGGGTCTGGGTGCTGAAGGTTCCATACTACTTACTTCCTGGGAGATCTGAGCAAAATTACTGAATGGCTGTGTGCCTTGAATTTCATACTTGTAAGATGCAGTGAACAGTAAGTCCTACTTCCTAGGACTGCTTTGGGGATTAAGTGAATTTATTTACGTAAACTCTTAGAGCAGCCTCTGCCTTTACCATTGCTGTTGGTGACGTCATCATTCACTTGGGTTTGGGATGGGGAAATAAGACTCCCTCCTCGGGTGAGAATGGTGGCACTCTAGTTTCTAGATGGGCCTCTTTTAAGCATCAAAGGAGGCAAGCAAAGTGTCATCTTTCCCTGCTGTGTCCCTTTGAATAAAATGATTTGTTATGTAAAATTTGATTCAGCTGCACTTGAGGGACAGGCAGGTCACAAGTTTCCTTAAGGTAGCAGGTTCCCCACCTCTGAGACCTTCTGTACCGACCTCCTGGTTGCTCCCCGTGCCTTGAACAGGCAGACCCCTGCCTCGGTGCTGCCAGGCACGCTGGGGGATGAGGGCTCCAGGGTTCTGTGCACAGACTGGGGACAGGCTTAATAAACACTCATGCGCGTCTCAGTTTCAAGTCTCCCTGTGCCAGTGCAGGGCTCTGCTGCTCAAGAGCCATCTGTGATTCAGATGGCACAGCATCCCCAGGGCCTGCGCACCAGGCCTACTGTGAGGTCGTTTGCTCCAGAAAAGGTGGTGCAAGTTGCCAAGTAAAGCAGAGAGGCCACAGCTGTTAGATCCCAAGAATTACCCCCTCCAGGTCCCACAAGGCCCCTTTTAAATTTAGGGGCCTGGGAAGGAGTCCAGAAGCATCATTTGTTATCACTGCTAGTCCCAGCCTGTCCCACAGGTCACAGGGCAGCAACTGCTAAACACACCAAGTCTGAGTTTTGAGCTGGCAGCAGAAAAGAATTTAGAAGAAATTGAAAGTGTTCTCTGAGGACCTCATGCTATTAGCCTGCTCTGGTTTCTTAGGATTCCTGGCTTCTAGAAATCTAGACAATCTTAGGTCTAGGGGGCAGTTCTCCCATTTACTCTCCAGGGTTCTGTCCTATAGAATATAAACACAAAGAACTGAGACAAATGGGGGTCCATGGGGCACCTTTATTTACAAAAGTAAAGGCTCTTCAGTAACTATTTAGGCTTAAGGCCAAATGGAGCCTTTTGTGTCCCTCCCCCAACCTCAAAATCAGATCTACCCATTGTGGTAAACAAAGCTCAGGTGTTTTGAGACCAACCTAAGTCTCTGACTGTCCTTCTAGTGGGAGGAGGACCTATGGCCTTAAACTGGGTGGGACCTTTGACTGCTGGGACCAATAGAATATGGACAGAAGCGACACAGGGCCAGTCTCCCAGCTACTTATTTTTCTGGCCTTTTGGAGCACTCTTAGAGTTCTGATGGGTGTGTGTGAAGTGCAGCTACCCTGGGAGAAATCACATAGTGAGCCCTGAAGCTTCACAGAGAGGAAGAGGCACCCAGCTGAGCCCAGCCTTCCCACCATCCCCACCATGGTGCCAGGCATGTGAATGAAGCTGTCTAGAACTTCCCAATCTGCCCAGTGACTAGCTGGACACCACAAAGTAACTCCAGTCGGTGCTATGTTGAGCAGAAAATTGCCAAGTGGAGCTCACCCCAAATTTTTGACCTGAAAACTCACGATATATTATAAAATAACTGTTGTTTTAAGCAACTATGCTTTGGCATAGTTTGTTACTCAGCAACAGATAATTGGAACCCTCACCATAGTGAGTAGAGGGCAGGCGTGCATGGCAGGTGGGCACTCTCTGACTGTGCTTGACAAAATGAAGCTGGAAGCCCAAGGATAACCCACGGCAGCTGAGCCCAGGGGCCTAAGAGAGAAAGAGGTCCATAATTGGCCCAAGACTCCACTGAGTGCCTGGGACCTGCCCACTGTTAGCAGGCCTACTGACCAGGTCACCTTTCTCTGGGAAGCAACAAGTAGAAAGGCACAGAGACAGGTCAAGTATCTCTCACAAACTTCTTGAGTGGTTGGAAATGTTTGCAGAAATTTCTTCTGTGAAAACCTGAGCATAAACATATCCTCACTGGAAAAAAAAAAAACCAGAAGCAGGTTGTTTGGTTTGCCTTTGCAAGGTAAGACATACTTAAACTGTTAAATTGGAATCTGGCAAAATATCAGATTTTCCCTTCCCATTTGTCTTTAATCTGGAGCAGCCAATTCCCATGATGTGCTCTTGGCACTTTTAATTTCTCTCTTGAAGTCCTTACCACAATTGTAATTAACTGTAATTAACTGATAGTATCATTTGTCTGATATCTGTGCTTCCCTGCCCTGAAAAGCTCCATGGAAGTGAGAAGTTTGTTCTCTGAATCTCTGGGCCAGGATGTAATAGATGCTCAGTGAGTATTTTCTGAATGGATACCGGAGTAGGTGAGATGTGCATAACATTCTTCCTGCAGAGCCCTGACCTGACCTACTCTTAACGCCTCCTATGAGCCAACACTTCTGCTCTCCAGTTCTGCAGCCTTCATGGGGGTTCACAGCCTGGCCTTGTTCCTAACCTGCTTGAACTCCTGGCCTTTCCATGTGACTCACTTGTAGGCCAATTGAACTCTTGCAGTTTGCAGTTAGTTGAATTGTAAGTCAGAAATGCTAAGCGCCGTCTTCTACTGCTAAGCCTTCTGTATGACCCTAAAGGAGTCACCTGACAGATTGAACCACAGCCTTTCATAATAAGCATAATCTTCTCATCTGTGCTAACCACCCATGGTAGCTGTGGGACTCTAATCAGAAAATGAGTCCAACCTCTTCTTCAAACCATTAAGAGTGGAAATATATTCATAGAAGTGAAATAATATCCCAACCAGCCTTTTGTCTGTGGCTCAGGAGCTTTTTAAAAAGCAGCTTTACTGAAATGTAATTAGCATAGCATACAATTCACCATCCAAAAGTGCACATCCCAGTGACTTTTAGTATGTTCACAGAATTGTGCAGCTATCCCCCAAAGAAACCTCCTGTCTGTTAATAGTTACTTTCCATTTCTCCTTCCACTTCCCCAGCCCAAGGCAACTGCTTGTCTACTTTCCATCTCCGGGTTTCAAATACGTGGAATTATACAACAGTGTGGCCGTTTGGGTCTGGCTTCTTTCACTTGGCCTAATGTGTTCAGAGTTCATCTACGTTGTCACACACATTAGTACTTCATTCTTTTTCATTACCAAACAATATTTTGTTGAACGGCCATCTCACATTTTGTTTATTTATTTATCGTTTGATGGGCACTACACGGTTTTGTGTGGACATATGTTTTCTTTTCTCTCATTCCCAGATATGAAATTGCTGGGTCTTCTGGTAACTCCATGTTTAAAATTACAGCTCAGGAATTTTTTGGTTTAAGAATAGAAAAGTGATGCTGTTCTGGATGGCAGGGTGGTTGTGTGTGTGTACGGATGTGTGGGGGTATGTACCGAACACCCCACATGCAGGAGCAGAGCTACCAAGGTAGGAGCCACTTTTGACTACAATATTTGAAATAATTCTTGGCCAGTCAACTCCTGGTGACCTGAAATTTTGGCCCTTGTCTGAATGTTGCCGTGGAGCGGTGATATTTAGCCACGGTGTCCTGGCACACTGGTGTACTATGAGAGGATTTTAGGTGCGCCGTGAAAAATTTTAAATATCATTAGTTAAATTATTTTCAAAAGAAGTTCAAAGTGCAGTGAATATGTTCTTTCTTTGACTATTTCTATCAACATAAGTTATGTGTTAAATGAAACTTTAACTAGAGTTTCAGGTGTGCCTTGAGATTAAAAAAGGTTGAAAAATGCTGCCCTACAGAGTGATGGTCTTAGAATCACTCCTCCATCAGTCAATTAGAAGACTATGGGGTGGCGCCTGTGGCTCAGTGAGTAGGGTGCCAGCCCCATATACCGAGGGTGGCGGGTTCAGACCCAGCCCCGGCAGAACTGCAACGAAAAAATAGCCGGGCGTTCTGGCGGGCGCCTGTAGTCCCAGCTGCTGGGGAGGCTGAGGCAGGAGAATCGCGGAAGCCCAAGAGCTGGAGGTTGCTGTTGAGTCCTGTGACATCACCACACTCTACCAAGTGCGGTAAAGTGAGACTCCGTCTCTACGAAGACTATGGCAAAACCAGTGACTACATTGTAGAAGAACCAATTAGTTAATATGAAATTTATAGTAGAAAGTATCATGAAGGCCATTGTCATTTGTGTTCCAGACACCTTTTATAGCCACAAAGTTCACAGTAAACATAAGGACATGTGCGTGTACCTGCATCTTTGCCCCTTAGGGAGCTGCTTCTAGACGTGTGTCCCCACACTGGGTCCGCTGGCGTCGGGGGAGCCACACCACGGTGCTGCCAGTCAGACTCTGAGCTCTGGGGGGTTGGGGAGGGGCAGAGAGGACAAGGCAAGGTCACTGCCAAGTGTTATCTGTAATCATTCCAGACTGTCACCAGCCCCCCGCCGCAGTCCTTTCAGGGGCTTCTCCTAGTGAGGACACTTCTGGGCTGGAGCTTCCCCAATAGCTCTGAATCCCTTTTCCTCTTTAAGGATCTTATTTAAGTCACCTCCTGCATATGCCTGGGTTCCAGAAGAGCAAGCTCGTGCTGGTCTTTCTATGTTACGTTCCAGTTGCACAGAGCACTCTGCTCCCAGCTGGCCTGGTTTCCTGTCTGGGAGCCCTGTGCCCTGTATTCGGCAAGGTAGCCAAGAAAAGCACACAGGTGACCCCAATGTGCTTCTGGTTGTTATACCTGGCCCTCAGAAGAGCCAATTGCAGCCAGACATCTGTGACGTCACGGAGGGAGGTGCCTCCTGACTTGAAGTTAGCTCCTAGCTGATGACAGTTGAGCTGCTTTAGCTACTTTTCAAACACTTTTAGTATTTTTCTTCTAAGCCGTTTCCCTCAGCACTGTGAAATCTGGTGGCCTCTTTTTTTTAAGGGAGGCCTCAGACCTTAGTTCACCTGTTTATTTTTGCTTTAAACAGAGTGTTGGGGAGGGTGGGGGTGAGGTCCCAGGCTTGACAGTGAATGTTCACTCTGCCTGTAGACTCCAGAGCTTTTACAGCAGAGGGCGAGCTCACCGTCTGGGATTGCTTTGTGTTCTTCGTCCCTGATTCCTGAATAGCAAACGTGGGCCTGAGTGTTGAAATGTCAAATCCTCAGGGAAGAAAGTCTCACAGTGATGGTTTTGAGAGAGAAAACCCTGATACTAAATGTATAAAGATTTTTCACAGAACCAGTAAGATTTACCTAATGATTGGTGCCATAAAAAATTGGCATATTGATCCCTTTCTCAGTGAAATAGATTGACTGGGCGCTCACATCACACCAGGGGTCAGTTTTGTTGTACACCTGATGAGCTAAGAACACTCTTTATTGGATAGTATTTTTACACCTTAATTGATATATCTCATAATTTTATTATAGGCCATAGGCCTGATTCTGAGGCTAACTACTTTTTTTATTAGCAAGAGGTTCAGAGCAGAAGTTGTGTGCTATTTCTCAAAAGTGATCAAAATTGAGACACATGTGACATTAACTGGAAAACAACTCTGGCCTTTGAATCCAAATGAGAGACAGTTCCTGGCCAGTGATGGTCCTTTGCAGTTCACAGGGAAACGAGTTCTCTGCACACAGATGCAGGAAAGCTCAGCAAATGCCAGGTGTTCCTAACTTAAAACTGTGGCTGGTTTGTGGTGTTGAGCTACATTAAATTAGACTCTGCCCCAGTTTCCTGTTCATAGGACCCTGTTCAGTGTCTTCTCAGCCCCTGAATCACCACTCTCTCTGCCTAGTTTGCTTTCCTGGTGTCACTGGGGAGACCTGGAGCTTTCTAGGATGCTGGAAAGTAGGGCTCATTTCTAAATAGCACTGACAGCCCTCACCAGGCCCCAGTAGTGATGCGTAAGGCCGGTTTCCCCTAATCCCTCCCCACCCTCCATGCTTCTGCCATTCAAACCTCGCCCAAATATTTGCAGGCACACACAAATCCTGATCAAATAATTGCCCACAGAGTTAAATTGTTTGTAGTAGTTAGTATTCTGGGATGATAGCATCTCTCACACACTTGATGATTTTTAAATACAACCAGCAGCAAGTGCCTTTTGGAGGGTGTCCATGCAGAGAGGCAGTGAGAGTGAGTGAGACTCGGTGTGTGTGTGACTTTTGGCCCATCCAGACCTTTCCCTGCCATATCCCCCACCTGGCACCTGATGTGATTCTTCCATGATAAAAATGGGAGTGTTGTCACAGCTCTTCTGCAGGTGGGAAGCTTGGCGGAAAGAGGCCGTCTTTGTTTGCTCCAGCTCCCTTCCCAAGTACTTGGAGTGCCAGATGGATGGGTACAATCTGATTATAATGTGTGCAGGGTGGGCTGGGAGGTGGGACAGAACACCGCCACTTGTGCACGTGGTCAGAAGCAAGGCCAGGGTAGAAGGACTTTCCCGGTGCTGGGTGCTCCATGACGATCTCAAATGGCAGCATTAAAATCATTTACTTATAAATGTATAAAAAATTTTTTTTTGCACAAACACTGAATTTTTGCCTTTTTTATTGCCATAATTGGAATAATGCTGGACAAAAAGGGAAGGGTTAGAGAATATTAGATGTAAATGTGAAGAGAACAAATTATCAAATATTTATTCAGTTCCTACTTCATCCAAAGCAGGAAGGCTTTTCCCAGCTGTGGGTTACTAGCACCACCTCATTAAGAAGTTCTTTAGTGATACCACGGAGTTGAAGTCAGGTCCAGGAGCAAGGTAGAAACATGGGAGTTACGGTAATATGATGAACCAGTAGCAACTTGTAGCATATATAGAATTTTATCTTCTGGAATAAGAAAGTAGCTAGAACACTTATGCAAACGCACCAGATTAAACCAGTAGCTCTCTTTCCTGGGAGGAAGGGATGGGCAGGGGTGAAGTAGGATGAGGAAACGAGGGCTGGGTGGTGGGATTCTCTAGACCCTGGAGAAACAACTCTACCCCTGCGCCCTGCCTGAGGAATGGCAGTGAAGAAGGTCTGAGTTGGGAAGACGTGGAAACAAACACAAGTAACAAGGGAAAGTTACTGGGG
This sequence comes from Loris lydekkerianus, assembly GCA_963574355.1. Classification (NCBI taxonomy): domain Eukaryota; kingdom Metazoa; phylum Chordata; class Mammalia; order Primates; family Lorisidae; genus Loris; species Loris lydekkerianus. The sequence continues at coordinate 14,162 of CAUYPK010036574.1, forward strand.
ACATTTCCCAGCACACTGTTATTTCTCCTGAATATCCCCCCATGTCATGCCCTTGATTACATCCTGTGCTGGAGAGGAAGCACCTGTCAGAGACAGGCCCTTAGGAAGCTTCTCCCGAATCACTCAGAGCTGCTGGAAGCTTCTCCTGAATCACTCAGAGCTGCTGGAACTAACAGGTAAATCCCCACAGCAAGCACACAGACACTGTATCAGTTTAATTCTCACTCCTGTAACAGTCCAAGGTGGTTCGCCATATAGTCTTTCTACACTGATGGCCAAATCCCTTCCAAGGATGGAGTGCCTTTTCCAGGGTGGTACAGGGGCTTTATTTATTTATTTATTTATTTTTGCAGTTTTCGGCTGGGGCCAGGCTAGAACCCAGCCCCTCCAGTATATGGGGCCAGAACCCTACTCCTTTGAGCCACAGGCACCGCCCATATGCAGGGGCTTTATTTAGGGGACTTAATTTTGCGATCCAAGGAACTATGAGGTTTCTGGGAAAGCTGAAACAGGGACTGATGTGAAGCCAACATGAGCGTGGGTTCCCAGGGCGGTCCTCACTGTGGGACATAGAGGCCCCGTCTCACATGGGTTTCCTGGCCAGTTTATACCGTGGGTCACAAAGGCCCTGTCTCACGTGGGTTCCCTGGGCAGTCCTCATTGTGGGACACAGAGGCCCCATGTCACATGGTTCCCCGGCCGGTCCTCACTGTGGGACAAGAGGCCCCGTCTCACATGGTTCCCAGCTGGTCCTCACTGCGGGACACAGAGGCCTCGTCTCACATGGTTCCCCAGCTGGTCCTCACTGTGGGACACAGAGGCCCCGTCTCACATGGGTTCCCCACTGTCCTCACTGCAGGACACAGAGGCCTCGTCTCACATGGTTCCCCAGCTGGTCCTCACTGTGGGACACAGAGGCCTTGTCTCACATGGTTCCCCAGCTGGTCCTCACTGTGGGACACAGAGGCCCCGTCTCACATGGGTTCTGCTGGTCCTCACTGTGGGGCACAGAGGCCCCGTCTCACATGGGTTCTGCTGGTCCTCACTGTGGGGCACAGAGACCGTGTCTCATGTGGGTTCCCTGGTTGGTCCTCAGTGTGGGACACAGAGGCCCCATGTCACATGTGATCCCTTGCTGGTCCTCACTCTGGGACAAGAGGCCCCGTCTCACATGGGTTCCCCACTGTCCCCACTGTGGGACACAGAGGCCCCTGTCTCACTGGGTTACCCAACTGGTCCTCACTGTGGGACAAAGAGGCCCTGTCTCATTGGGACATTCTGAGAGCCGTGTGCCAGTTTTCTCTGGTGCTACAACCAGCACAAGTCAGGTGGCTAAAATAACAGAAATTAATTATTTCACAATTCTGGAAATACAAGATGAAGGTGTGGGCTCTATTGGCTCCTTCTGGGGCTATGAGGGCTCCATGCGTTTTGCCAGCTTCTCTGATGGTTTTCTGGCCATCTCTGAAGTTCCTTGGCTATAGACATGTCACTCTGATCTCTGCCTTTGTCTGGAATGTGTCTCTCTGTGTACATATCTGTCTTCAACATTCCCCCTTTTTAAAGACGCCAGTTATATTGGATTCAGGCCCAACCTAATGACCCCATATTAACTTGGTCATCTGCAAAAATCCTATTTCCATGCAAGGTCAAATTCATGAGTGCTAGAAGCTAGGGCTTCAGTGTCTTTTGTCATAATTGTCTGCCTGTGGGGCCTAAGAGGGAAGCAAGCATTGGCTCAGATCACAGCTGTGGGGATGACCAGCGGGTCCAGATGGCATCCCACATGGTAGTTGCTGAGAACCTGCAGGGCCGGGAATGAAAGACACTCTGAGCAGCTTTCAGGGATACCTGTGGGAAGCTCCAGGGTGCAGGTAGGCCCCGAGGGTGTGAACTGAGGCAGCAGAGATGTCATTTTTCCCTTATTCATACTAGGCTGGGGTTCCTGTCATCTCCTTCCCCTGCTGGGCTGGGAACTCCCAAGTTGGCAAGTTCACACTGGTCTTTTCCACTACTGTATCCCTGTTTCAGGGCAAAGTGCCTGGTGTACGGAGTCATTCAATTCACCTGACAGAATCAAAGGATGTGCTTTAGTCCCATAATCTCCATCACAACTAGAAATCTGGGGGACCTGCTCAAATGAGCTGGGGAAATAGAACTGTCACCCCTGTCCCTTTTTGGTGACCTGCCTCCTCCTCTCCTTCCCTCCCTGCCTCTCTCGTCTTCACCGCACAGTGAGGCATCCAGTTCTCCAAAAACGTGGTAGACTGAACTGTCGTTTTGGTGGAACCACCTTATATGCATCTTTTGGATATTTCTATAACCAAGTTCCTTTGGGAAGGGTCCGGGATGGAACCTCAGTAGAATGCTGCTATAACAAGGTTACCGCGTATTTGCCATTATCAGTGTCGTCTGTATTTCAACATGACTTAGAAGAGAGGTCATCTGTAAAATGCTCGTTTGACAGTAATTTCTAAGCATCTGTTTGTGTGGAGCGCTGCGTTGGGTACTAAGTGGATGGACCATGTTTAATTGAGACCCTAACACTGTCTCACCATCGCTGCCCACGGGGCTGATGGAGACAGTGTGACCCGACTCTAGGAGTCATACGTACGAAAAACGAAACAGAAAGTGAAATCTGTTTTGTGCTGACCTCCAAGTGATGGTCAGGCCTCGTGCCTGCCTCTTTGACTTGGGGTGAGCTGGGGCCTGAACTTCCTGAGGACGGGGCTTGTGGGCTCGGTACCCGCCCATGTGCCCCCCAGGGTGTGGGGGTGTGTGGCCTCTGGGGCCTCTGGAATCATCTGTGTGGCCCCCCGGCTTGGGGCCCGAGGCTTTGTGAAGACCTGGCTGGCTGCGTGTCATTCCTTCTCATCAATTTATAATCAGGGACATTTACAGAAAGCACCCGAGGGGGTTGCCAGGGACAGCAAATGTTCTCATCCCTACTCCTGCCCCTCTCCCAAGGGGGAGGCGATTTGCACTTTGAACCTTTGCCACCCCAGCAGTTCTAGGGGAGATGGCCATGTATTTGCCCTACCCTCTAGGTATTGAGGGAGCAAGGGCAAGACTCACCAAAATGTGAGCTGAACCTGCAGAGAGGGAGTTGGAGGGGTGTGGCCAGAGTGCTAGTTGCTGTACCTTAGCCTTGCAGGACCCTTCCCCTCCACCTTGAAGAGCGTCTGATGAAACCCGAGTTGCAACAATATACCCTCTGCAAAGCTTCCAGTGGGGCTTCTGGTTTTTGTTTTTCTTTTTCTGCATTCAGCATCAGGAAGAACTGGCCCTAAAGACTGTCGCAAAACAGCACGCAGTCCCTCGTTTTCCATAGATGCAGTCACTCTTCAGGGCCAGTTCTTCCGGATGCAGCAGCTGTCATTATAATTATCTGTGATATGTGCAGTTCTCTCGAGGCTTCCTCCTTGGCTGCCCTTCTTATCCTGCCTCACTGACAAGCTGAGAAGAAGACAGTGCTGTTCCAGTTCTGCCTCACTGTCAGGGGGTAGGTGAGGAAGCCTGGCAACTGAGCCCCATGCTGAGGAAGAGGTGTTCCAGAGGGCCCAGGGGCCTGCGTTTCCAGCTGCAACAAGGAAGGCTTCGGGCCAGGCAGCCGTGCCTTCTTAGGGACGTACCTGGGGGCTGATTCAGACAGTGCTCTGGCCTGGCTTGTGTCCCAAGTAACACGGCCCAGGTGACTTCTGACAAGCACAGTGAACTCAGAGTAGTTTAGGGAAGGGCTAGCTGCCGTTTATAATGACACTAGGACTTGATTAGCCAAAGCTCCTGAAATCAGTAAAAGATCTGAGAAATAAGTAGTTTGCAAGTCCTTGGGAATAAATCCTCAGAATTGAATATTTGCTTCAAGAAAATCTCAGAGCCTGACAAGGCTCTCCAATATTTGTGTTCTTTTCTTCTTGTTGGGCCATGGCAGGACTGTCCTTTCCAGCCTGCCTCACTGTCAGGGGGTAGGTGAGGAGGCAAGTACTTGAGTTCAGAGTGGAGTTGACGTGGGCACTTCCAGCCCCATTCCATAAACACCTACCATCTTCACCAGCGGATTGAAGGAGATTCTGAGGATTTCAAAGAGGGCAGAGTCTTAGAGGCAAGAAGTCCCAGTCTTGGTCCCTGTCTTATGAAATTATAAACCTGTCTTGTAAGAAACAAATCATTACTGTACTTGAATTATGCCACTAAGATTTGGGGGTTGTCGTAGCAGCTAGCTTTGTTTACCCTAATACTGTTTACTTACGATTGTAATTTGTTCATATGCTGTAAATAAGGGTCTTGGGTCCTGGTGGATTGTGTAGGTGAACGTGGTGATTGGTATCTTGTATTTGAATGTGTACTTTTTTTCCTTTTGATCAATGCCATTGGCAATTGGTTGGTTGGTTGTAATAAGGCTTCAAAAGTCATTCATAAAATGTATTCCCCACCTGTCTGTATTTTCCTCTCCTACACCCTCTTATCAAAATGGCACTAGGTTCAGACTGTTGTTAGAGGAACACGTGGAGAGGCTTAGATTTTTAAGCTGTGGGAAATTTATAAGATACTGAAAATCAAGACTGAGGATAATGTAACCCTAAAGAATAGTTCTCTTTTGTATGATCTTTTAGTTTCTAATACATAAACTTATGTACACATAAACATCCAGTTATTGGTAAAAAAAAAATAGAGCTGGAATTTATTGAGTGCTACTGTGCATTATGTACTTCTACTTTTTACTTTTTTATTTATTTCAAATCAATATGAGGGTACAAATGTTTAGGTTACATTGTTTTGCATTCTAAGGTAAAGTTCAAGTTGTAGTTGAGCCCTTCACCCAGGGGGCGTGCTGAGCACCCCACATTGTGTACATTTAGTGAGATCCCAGCAGTCGCCATCTTTCCTTCCCCCTCCCACCTCTCCCCTGCCTCTTGCTAGACTATGTTTCTGTTTTATCATTTGTGCGGGTATGTAGTGGTTTATATACTGGTTTCGTATTATTGAGTACACTGGATATCCCCCCCACCCCCGTTCTTGAGATACTTTACTAAGAAGAATGTGTTCCAACTCCATCCAGGTAAACACAATAGATGTAAAGTCTCCATCTTTTCTTATGGCTATTACCCCATGGTATACATATGGCACAGTTTGTTAATGCGTTCATGGGTCTATGGGCATTTGGGTTGCTTCCACTACTTGGCAATTGTGAATTGAGCTGTAGTAAGCATTCTGGTGCAAATATCTTTGTGGTAAAATGATTTTTGTTCTTCTGGGTAGCTTTTAAATATTCCTAATTCTCAGAGTAACCCTATAGAATGGCCATTGTTACTCTTATTTCTAAATAGAGAGACTACGGTTCAGAGAGATTAAATAATTTGTCTAAGATAGCAGCAGTGATGGAGTTATTCAGACTCATACCTGCTTTAACCCAGATCTTGCCTGTTGTTTTATACTATCTATAGTATGTTTTCTTTATTGGAGGGGTGGAATTTGGGGGGCCTCTGGCTAGAGTCCTTGATTCGGACTTGGTGACCTTCACTTTGTATGACTTGCCTAAACAAAAGGCACAAGGCACCAGACTTGGGCTTATAACCCCAGCTTTCGTTACATCAGCATCTTATTTTCTTTGAAGAAAATGTGGACATATTAGGATAGAAGTAAATGTTGTTTTATAAACAAAAGCTAATCTTAAAGCACTGAGTACTTGCCATCATCAGATACTGGGATATAGTGCCTGTAATCCTAGCACTCTGAGAGGCTGACATGGGTGGGTTGTTTGAGCTCAGGAGTCGAGACCAGCCTGAGCAGGACTGAGACCCTGTCTCTACTAAAAATAGAAAAACTAGCTGCATTTTGTGGCAGGCATCTGTAGTTCCAGCTGCTTGGGAGGCTGAGGCAGAAGAGTCTCTTGATGTCAAGAGACTGAGGTTGCTGTGGGCTGTGATGATGTCACAACACTCTACCCAGGGTGACACAGTGAGACTCTGTTTCAAAAAAATTGAAACAGGGACAGACCCTCCCAACCAGTAGACAAGCAAGACCTTTGTCTTTCCTTGCTTGTCCCATCTGTGCCTTGTCCAGCTTCAGAGTCCCCACGTCCTTGTGTCCCTCCCTGCTCCCAAGCATAGCCCTGTCTGACAAGGGCACTGAAGTGGCTAGGGCAGCTCAATGACAGACTCTCTTACGGTTGGTGACATTTAGGTGGAGGGGGCCAAGAGGAAAGATGTTATAGGGTGCAATAGACTGCTGTATTTATCCGTCATTGCATAGGGAAGACAGGTCAGGGGAAAGAAGGATTGAGGGTGTGCCCAGGTTTTACATTGGCCACTGGTAGGCAGCAGATGCAGAGAGGGCAGCCTGGGGTTGGCTCTGAAGGAGGTGCGTGCGGGTGCACTTCCCGGGCACCGACATGCAAGTCCACACAGGCTTTTCTGGGCCACATCATCAGGAAACAGTCTGTAGTGGCCCTCACGAGCCTTTACTGAATTTTAACCAGTTGTCACGTGAAAACTAAAGGCTGGTTTGGTGCACTTCCCTCCCAGTGTCTGTGCTTCCCGAGCTCGTGGTGGCCGTGCCTCTGCTGGCTTCCACCGTGTTTCTTCTGTGAGAGTCACTCCTCTACTTATTTATATTTATCACACTTAACTACACATACCAGGAATTCTTTAAAATAGTGTTCTTAAAGGGAACTTAGAGACATAATTGGAAATAAAAATCGAGATGAATTTAATTTAGATTTTGCTTTTGGATGTTGTGAGACTAATTTTTCTCAAGCCCTGATTGTCTAAGCCAGTGGTTCCCAGACCCAACAGCTCATCAGGATCTCGTGGGAAGCTTTTAATAAGTGGTTCTCAACCTTCCTAATACCGCAACCCTTTAATACAGTTCCTCATGTTATGGTAGCCCCCAACCATAAAATTATTTTCATTGCTACTTCATAACTGTAATTTTTCTACTGTTATGAATTATAATATAAATATCTGATATGCAGGAGACCCCCAAAGGGGTCATGACCCACAGGTTGAGAACCATTGCTTTAAATGGGTACAGCTTCTTGCCATGACTGCTTCCTCCAGGAGGTTTTGACTCACTGGGGATGAAGCACCTGCATTTTAAGTTCATCAGTAAATTCTGATGAGCTGGCAGGTTTGGGTATCACTCATCTGAACCACAGTCTCCAGATTTATAACTCCAGCTTGGGTTACATCAGCAGCTTAATTTTCCTTGAAGAAAATGTGGGCATGTTAGGGTAGGAGTAAATGTTCTTTTTTTCTTTTTTTTTTTTTTTTAACAAAAGCTAATATTAAATCACTGAGTACTTGCCCTCATCAGACACTGGGTTATAGGGGTTTTAAAGACGTATCTTCCTTAATTTAGTGTCATCTTCACTGATAAGTTACAGGGTATCCCAACATTCTAAAGTCAAGGAAACAGAAGCAAAACGAAGTTAAAGAAATTCTTTGAGTAACTAGTTCAAATGATCAGGTGCAAGAATATAGTTAGACCCCAGAATCTGACTCTGGAAAGAAGCCTGTCTCTGAGTCCCTACCCTGATTGCTTGTTTATGGGATTGGTGATGATTCCAGAGTTTCTCAGTTACCTTTTGCCTTTTGGAGATAAGACAGGCTCCTCTGTTATTAGTGGGAGGGCCGTAAGTCAAGGCAACCCCTCCTATAATTGCTGAGTGCTCTAGTGAAGGAAACTCTTATTTCTTTGTCAGCAAAACTAGAGAGAAGAAGGCCCTTGTTAGGGAGAACAAACAAATGACTGTAAAAGCAGAGAAAAAAATGCAAAACCAAAAACTATGCTTTCCTAGATATTTGAACCCCTTAAGATCTTTTATTCTTATCCTTTTTTTTTGAAGAGTCAGGATTTAAGTTTATTACTTATAAATAATACATTTTATTGCACAGTTAATGTATCCAGTTAACTGCACCCATAAGATGCTCCTTCTGTTTGCACTGTCAGAAATCAATGAGAGACTGTTAATAGTAGCACTGGCTTAATCACTCGGACGCCTCTTGTTGCTAATGGGGACTATAAAAACAGCTGGAGGTGTAAAGCGATGTGTTTTCTGACTCTTTCCAGGCTTGAGTGGAGCAGAAGCCTGGGCCTGGCAAGTGGGGCTGGAAAAGCCTTTGGGATGAGGCGTGACCTTAGCAGCTCCATCACCTTGCTTTTTGCGTCGTTTTTTCTGAAGTATTTTTCTTGAACCTTCTGAGAGGTGAAGGGTCTTGACCTCTACCCTTCAGGTGAGGACACCTGTGCAGACTCCTAGTCCAGAGCTTTTTCTTCCCCTCACAGCCCCCTCTGCACCCAGAGGGACCCATGCCTGACATTGGTCCGTTTATGCTTGTTCTTTACGGCCCACAGATGCTTTCACAGCTGGCAGTCTTCCAAGGTGCTTGATATTAAGTGAGCCAGGCTGAGATTCAAGGGTAGCTGCAGGCTGCAAAACATACTTCAATCATTCATAAAAAGGAAACAGAGAAGCTCGCTGGTAGTTAGGCTCCTCAGAGGGGAATTTGCCATCAATTTCAGTTGCTTAGCTTTGTTAGGGCATGAGCTGGTAATATTTTTCTTCATTTCCTAACTTAGTGCTCACACAAGGATTATTGCTTTGTAATATTCAGTTTTCTTGGCATTGTAGCTGAATTGACTGAAGACCAAGTGGGAGCTGGAAGGAAACATCTCCTTCCTTCTGATCTACCTACACGGCCCAGTTTCCTGCCTTTAATTGACACAGTGGCGGATATAAGAATTGACCCACATGCTGTGGGCCTCCACAGAACCAGGACAGGCCTTGCGGAAATGAAGAAAAATATCATTTAAATTGTTTCTTAAATTGGATTGCTCCTTTTTTTTTTTTTTTTCTTAGCAGGCCTATGTAGCAGGCACCCATGTGATTTTCTTGTTGGAACTAGGCTGAGAGGAGGAGGGGAGACGTACAAGGTATTTTTTAAAAGTTTTTTTGTTTTATTAACTAGCCAGTAAGTCAATTTTAACACAGTCCCTTTTCCCATTTATCTGCGTGCCTGAGACTAAGTGGCAGCTGGAGCTGTGAGTGCTGGATTCAGTGGGGCTGGAAGCTCTGTACAATTCAGAAAGGAATTCTACATCAGAAGTAGGCACAGATTTGCTAAGAGAGTTTTGGGACAACCATCAGACTTCTACAGGGATGGGAAAATTGTTGATCCTACAAATGGCATGATCCAGAAATACTCTGTGCCCCAAGGAAGGAGGATGACATTAGTTTTGTGGTCCCCCTGGTGCCTAAGAGGTCAGGAAAGAGCTGTGGGGTGGTGATGGGGTGCTGGGCACTTTCCTCCTTCAGCCTCAGCAGGCCCCGCACCTGCCTGCTTTGGTGCTGCCAGCTCTTGCAGGAGGAGATCCCTTCCTGTTCACCACCAACCAGACCTGAGCCCACTGAGCCAGCAGAGGAAAAGAACATGCAGCTGAGAGAGCCTACCAGCTGGAGAGAGAAAGATGAGTCAGAATCAACAGAAGAGTAAAATAGAGCTGCTGAGGAAATGTGCACAGGAGTAATAAGAAAACCAGAAGAGATGTAAGTGCTCCAAGAAAGGGCTTTTGAAAGGAAAAGAAAGTGTCCTCACGTAATCAAGTTATTGGATATAAATGAAAGAGTTAGCACCCACTCTGGTGGCTTGGAGATCAAAGTAGAAAGCAAAATCATGAGCAGATGAAAATCACAGGGAAAAAAGAAAGAGGCTATGAGGATAGAACCAGGAGATGTAACCTACAATTAATAGGATGTATAGAGGCATTAAAAAAAAGAAAAGACAATAATTAAACACATAGGAAAATTTTCTGGAAAAACTTGAATTTATATATTGAAGTGACGAGTTAAGTTCCAGGTTATACGGATGAGAAAAGTTAGACTTAGGGTGGCACCTGTGGCTCAAGGAGAAGGGCGCCGGCCCCATATACTGGAGGTGGTGGGTTCTCACCTGGGTCCAGCCAAAAAAAAAAAAAAAAACAGCAACAAAAGAGAAAAGTTAGACTTGACATGGTCTTATAAAAATTTCGGAACTTTAATATTAAAGAGAAAGTCTTATGTAAGTTTTTAGACAGTAAGAACATGTTACTTAAAAGGGAATAAGATTGGCCTCAGACTTCCCATCTGGCAACTAAAAGATACCTGAACTAAATATGTGACACAAAAAAATATACAACTCCCATGTGCTGTGCCCAGCCAAGATGCCACCTGTCAGGGCAAGGACAAAAGAAAGTGGTTTGAGGATGTGTGGTACTGTAGAGTATCTTTTACTCACATTCACAACTTCAGAAAAATACCTAAAGGGGACTCAAAACAAACAGCCGGTGGACTATATTGAGAAGAAAATGAAGTGGAGAGGCGCAGGACGGCGCTAAGAAGCTTTCTCTGTCTGTAGGTCTTAAAGACCAAGCATAGTCAGCCCTGGAGCTGGGCGTCTGGAGAGAGGATCAGAGACTGAGACCTGGTGAAAGAATTCCCCGTGAAAATAGGACCCAGGACTAACTGGCTGCATGATTCAGATTTATGCAATATTTAAAGAAAGATCATTGCAATGCTATTTAAACTTTTCTAGATTGAGGGAAAATGAAAAATATTTGAATTTACTTAATGGAATCAATCTCATTTTAATACTCTGATAAGGGAAATATAATTGAAAACTTAAAAACTGTAAACCAATCATGAATATTGATGCCAAAAATAAACAGCAAATGAAATCTAGTGAAGTTTTAAAAGAATATTACTCTGTGACTAATGAGATTTATTTTAGGAATGTAAGAATAGATGGATATAAGGATCTCTATCCATGTAACTCATTACATCAGCAAGTTAGAAGAGAAAACTTGTAATTATATTAGTAGATTTTGAAAAGGATTTTTACAAAATTATTATAAGAAAGATATGGGGAAAGGGGAAAGGGAGGGGAGGGGAGGAGGAGGGTAGGTGGTAGGACCACACCTATGGTGCATCTTCCAAGGGTACATGTGAAACTTACTAAATGTAGAATAGAAATGTCTTAACACAATAACTAAGAAAATGCCATGAAGGCTATGCCGTGAAGTTTGATGAAAGTATTTCAAATTGTATATAAAACCAGCACATTGTTGTACCCCATGACTGCATTAATGTACACAGCTATGATTTAATTAAAAAAAAAAAAAGAAATAGAAGCAAACAACCTAAACGCAATAAAGATCATTCATTATAACCTACCAGCAAATATTAAGTGACAAAACACTAAACCTACTTCTGTTACAATCAGGAACTGAAAAGGGATATTCTCACCATCATCAGACAACACTGTGTTGGTGTTTCTAGTATAAATTAAAAAAAAAAAAAGAACCAAAATTAAAACTATTTCTTTTTCCTGGTGGTATGATTTTTAAAAAATCTTTCAAAAGCCACAAGCCCACAGACTGTACTTTTCAGTATTAAAGAAAGCTACTTAAGTTATTAAGCTGATTTTGTAAGGTAGTTGCAGTAAGAAATGTATACAAATATTAAAACTTTTAAAAAGTCTTTTTAAAAAATAAGTAAGCAATCAGAAATGGAAATGGGAAAAAATTCACTCATAATGGCTTTAAACACTATGACATACTTGGTAAGTTGGTGTATTAAAAAATGACACAAATTATGTAGAGAAAACTTTAAAACCTTATTGAGGGGCATGCAATAATTCCTGAATGTTTGGAAAGATTTCCTTTTTTCAAAGGAAAAAGTTTAGTACAAAAAAGGTAATGTCTTCAAAAATTGTGCACAAATTTTAAATTATTTCTCTCAGTATCCCAACAGAGAGTTGTTGTCTTGGAAATTAGGAAAAAATAATCTTCATAGTTTATATGGAAGAATGAATTTTTTCATTTTAAAATTATTTTTAGTAGATACAGAATAATTGTACATGTTTATGAGGTGTAGTGTAATATTTCAGTACATGAATAGTATGTGGAATGCTAAAATCAGGGTAATTAGCATATCTGCCATCCCAAACATTTTTCATTTCTTTCTGTTGGGAACATTCAATACCCATTCTTCTAGCTATTTGAAATTATACAATAAAAGTTTTTTCAATTACAGTTGCTCTGTGGTGCTGTAGAACGCTAGAACTTATTCCTTCTACCTCACTGTACTTTTGTATGCATTTGGAAGAGTAAATTTCTCAGACTAACAATGAAAAATACATAAAAGAAAAATGAAGGGGAGACTTCCCTCACCAGATATTACAACACACATTTAAGACAATGAAATAATGTCATTATGAGACTGGTGTTGGGAAAGACAAAAGAGACCGATGGAATGGGATAGCTAATCCGTAACAGAGTCTGATTTGCATGAGAATTTAGGGTATTCCAGTAGGAAAAGGCTGAATTTAATAACTGGTCTTGAGACGACTGGTTCTCCATCTGGATGAAAGCAAAATTGGATCCCTTTCCTATGCATACAATAAAACAAATAACTGCAAGAAAAATTGGGTTTGATTTGTACAATCTCATGGCAGGGGAGATTGTAACTAAGACTTGGAATCCAAAAGCGGTAAAAGAAAAGATTTTACCAAACAGAATGAAACAAAAACAAGTACATGATACTCATACCAAAAAAAAAAAAAAAAAAAAAAAAAAAAAAAAAACAAAACGTTAAAAAACCTGTTACAAAGCCGATCAAACAAGTTTATAAAAAAATATTATCAAAATGT
>CAUYPK010036578.1:0-27211 GCA_963574355.1 Loris lydekkerianus
GATCCATTTCCTTCACATTGTCAAATTTCTGGGCATAGAGTTTCTGGTAGTATTGAGAGATGATCTCTTGTATCTCTGTGGGATCAGTTGTTATTTCCCCTTTATCATTTCTGATTGAGGTTACTAGAGATTTTACTTTTCTATTTCTCGTTAGTCTGGCCAATTGTTTATCTCTTTTATTTATTTTTTCAAAAAACCAACTCCTTATTTCATTAATTTTCTGAATGATTCTTACGTTTTCAATTTCATTGATCTCTGATTTGATTTTGGATATTTCTTTTCTTCTGCTGAGTTTAGGCTTAGATTGTTCTTCTTTTTCCAATTCCGTAAGATGTCTTGTGAGTTTGTTGATGCGCTCTCTTTCTGTTTTTCGAATGTAGGCATCTAAAGCGATACATTTTCCTCTCAAAACTGCTTATGCAGCATCCCACAGGTTTTGGTAGCTTGTGTCTTGATTGTTGTTACGCTCAAGGAAGTTAATGATTTCCTGTTTTATTTCTTCCTGCACCCATCTGTGCAACAGAAGATTGTTTAATTTCCATGCCTTTGTGTGGGGTTGAGCATTTTTATTAGAGTTGAGTTCCACCTTTAGTGCCTTATGGTCTGAGAAGATACAAGGTAAAATTTCAATTCTTTTTGATTCTGTTGATATTTGTTTTGTGTCCCAGGATAAGATCAATTGTGGAGAATGTTCCATGGGGTGAGGAGAAGAATGTATATTCTTTATCTTTGGGGTGGAGTGTTCTATATGCATCTATCAAGCACAGTTGTTCTAGGGTCTTATTTAAATCTCTTATATCTTCGTTTAATTTCTGTTCAGAGGATCTGTCCAGCTCTGTAAGAGGAGTGTTAAAGTCCCCTGTAATTATGGTATTATCAGATATCATATTGCTCAGACTGAGTAAGGTTTGTTTCAAGTATCTGGGAGCATTTAAATTGGGTGCATAGATATTTAGAATTGAAACGTCTTCTTGCTGTATTTTTCCCTTGACTAATATAAAGTGACCATCTTTGTCTTTTTTGACTTTAGTTGCTTTAAATCCACATGTATCTGAAAATAAGATTGCAACTCCTCTTTTCTTCTGGATTCCATTTGCCTGAAAAATTGTCTTCCAACCCTTGACTTGGAGTTTTAATTGTCTTTTGAAGCCAGCTGTGTTTCTTACAGACAGCAAATGGATGTCTTGTGTTTTTAATCCAGTCAGCCAATCTGTGTCCCTTTAGTGGGGAATTCAAGCCATTAATATTTATTGAGATAATTGATAGGTGTGGTATTATTCTATTCATCTTATTTTGTGAGAGTCCATTGCTTAGTTTTATCTCTTGCATCAGTGTGGAGGTTAGGTTCTGTCCTTTAATTTCTGAGTTCTTACTTTGCTGCTGATCCATTGTGATGGTCAGTGTGTAGAACAGGTTGAAGTATTTCCTGTAGACCTGGTCTTGTTGCGAATTTCCTCAATGTTTGTATATCCGTAAATAATTTGATTTCTCCGTCAATTTTAAAGCTTAGCTTAGCAGGGTACAGACTTCTGGGCTGGAAATTGTTCTGTTCAAGTAGATGAAAGGTAGATGACCATTGTCTTCTTGCTTGGAAAAGTTTCATTAGAGAAGTCTGCAGTCACCCTGATAGATTTGCCCCTGTAGGTCAACTGGCGCTTATTCCTGGCAGCTTGCAGATTCTTTTCTTTTGTCTTGACTTTGGACAGGTTCATCACAATGTGTCTTGGAGAAGCTTGGTTAGAGTTGAGGCGACCTGGGGTCCAATATCCCTCTGAAAGCAGTGTGTCAGAATCTGTGGTGATATTTGGGAAATTTTCATTTATAATATTCTCTAGTATGGCTTCCATTCCTCTGGAGCCTTCTTCTTCCCCTTCTGGGATTCCTATAACTCGTATGTTGGAACACTTCATAAAGTTCCATAATTCTGACAGTGAACGTTCTGCTTTCTCTCTCTTCTTTTCTGCCTCTTTTTCTATCTGAGTTATCTCAAGAACTTTGTCTTCTGCCTCTGAAATTCTTTCTTCTGCATGGTCCAACCTGTTGCTGATACTTTCCATTGCGTCTTTAAGTTCCCTAATTGACTGCTTCAGTTCCTTCAGCTCTGCTATATCCTTTCTATATTCTTCGTATCGTTCATCTCTTATTTGATTCTGTTTTTGGATTTCGTTTTGGTTATTGTCCACTTTATTAGCAGTTTCCTTCATTGTTTTCATCATGTGTATTCTAAATTCCCTTTCTGTCATTCCTAGCATTTCTTTATGGTGGAATCCTCTGCAGTAGCTACTTCTTGGTCCCTTGGAGGGGATGTTCTGGACTGGTTCTTCATGTTGCTGGGAATTTTCTGCTGATTCTTCCTCATGAGTGATTTCTTTTATCTGTTTCCTTGCCCTAATTTTCCTTTCACTTCCTCTTGCTTTTAAAGTTCCCATGCCTGTGGACTAAGGTTTCAATGAGTCCTTTTGGTATAGGACCAGAAGAATGAGAAGGTTGAAAAGCAAGAAGGGATGAAAGAAAGAAGGAAAGAATGAAAAGAAAATAGACAAAGGAGAGGGGGTGGGTAAAAGGAATATTGACAAAAGGAAGAGAGGCAACAGAAAGAGGGAGACAGAGCAATATAGGTGTACAGTAGGGTACTCTGACACAACCTTAAAAAACCCCAACCTCTGGGGGTGCCCGGTTGGATGGTTCCCTTGAGGTCAGCAACTCTTTGCTAACCTGACCAGACACAGTACCCCACCTCCACCAAGTAGAGAGGAAGGACAAAAACGTCATAAATCAAACCAAAACAAGCAAACAGAAAACTTTACAGGATAAAATTGGGTGAAAAACCAAATACCGTATATACTCGAGGATATACGGTAATAGGAGTAGAAACCCTAGCAAAAATGAAGTTCTAGTTGTTGTAAAAGGCAGCAATGGGAAATTGTATTTATACTAGAAAACTGGAGAAAGAAAAGAAAAAATCTGTATGGAAAAGGTTGAAATTCAAAAACAAAACAACAACAACATGAAAATAAACAAACAAACAAAAAAAAAACAAAACCAAAAACAAAGCAGTATACATATCTTGTTGAATATTGTCTGGACAACAGATGGTCTTCTGGGATATGAGATGTTAATCACAATGCTGATACGACTGGTGGCCTCCGCTGATTTCTCAAACCCCACAGGGTAGACGCCCTAAGTCTCTCTTCAGCCCTCTTAAAAGGCACTTTAAGCTTCTAAACTTGCTAAGCACAAGCTTTCCCAGGAAAGTGCTTGTCACTGGAATCACTGCTGAAGTCGCTATCCACTTACCCAGTGTGCCAAAACTGGTCTCATTTTGCCCCTAGGGTTAGGGCCGTAAGGCGGCTCAAACCCCGCCTTTAGGCTGCTCAGTTACTAGTTCCCGCCCTATCCTTGCTCTGCAACCCCTCCGGTGGACCTTGTTGGGGCAGTTCTCTCACAATGGCTCCCTGTGGCCCACAGCCAAACACTATTAGCTCCATCCGCCCAGCTCAGCGGCTCAGTCTGTGGTCCCAGACAACACCCAAAGTTCTCGGCACTCCCACTCAAGCTCTCCCCAAGGCAGTTCAACTGAGTGCCAAGTCCAAAAACACCAAAACAGTTCACAGGTAAGGCCTTTCCGGTTCGCAGTCTCGCTGATACTGTACTTACAGTTGCTGGTGGGCTTAGACCGATTGAACACACATGATCACTTGTCAGTTTTCCACTTTTTTTGGGGGGGTACAAAAGTCTCTTGCTGACTCCCTGTATCCTCACAGGGATGATTATAGGCAGATTCCATCAGCCAGAGATGCCTGGAGTCTTATCTCACCAGACGCACGGTGCCCAGATGCAAGGAAGCTGTTACTCAGCCACCATCTTGCTCCACCTCTGATCCATTATCTGGTTATACAATTTTTAGTAAAATGGGAGGGAAATTTATGGGATTTTCTGGTTGCTTTGTTTTTCCATTGTCTTTCTTTGCACAAGAAAAGGAAGATTGTTATAATTATCAGATAAAGAGCTTTAATTCTCTGAACTGAACAAATATCTTGAAATAAACTTTAAATCTAACACTTTACAGTGTCAAAATTTTGTCTGTAAAATCTAATGTTGAAGATTTAGCATTAGTTTAAAATTATTTAATTCTTTGATATGAGGCTGAATTTATTCTCCTTTTTAAGGTAAAGGAAGGTAAAGAAGGACCAGGATAAAACCAAATTTATGTCCAAACTTCAAAGTTCTTTCCAGAATTGTTAGCAATAATGACACAAGACAAAAGTAGTTAATGTTCATTGATCACTTGTTGGGCCAAGTCCTTCACCTAAATTGTCTTTCTTACTCTTGGCAATAAAATTATTTGTCTAATTTTACTAGGAAACTGAGGCTTAAAGAAGTTAAGATCACACAGTCAGTCGCTGACATTTACATTGGATTAATGTCAGTGATCATACACGGAAACTTTGGACAAAGAATAATAGAGGCACACGTTAAATTGCTCTCTCAAATTTTGGCCTTTAGGAGATCAGCTGAGAGATACATAAATGATAGAGTACTTTTTTCCTTCTGTGATATTTTAAAGGATAATTGGCTTGTAAATAATGTGTGGTAGATCATATTTTAAATTATTTGCAAAGTTAAAGTAAACTTTGGAATAAGAGATACTTTTGATTAATAGGGAGATATGACTCATGCCACAAGAGGGGGGTTGGGACCTGGTAGTCAGGAGGTGGGAAGGTGCCTTATGTCATAGTTGCTCATTACCACTTCTGGCTACGCCCACACCATTGATTGCTGGGGGCTGGTGAGACAAATATTACAAACCAGTCCGAACATGATGTGACAAAGCTGCATTGCTGATCCGGAAACCCCTGGGGCTGGACAGCCAGGAAGAATAGGGCAATAGAGGCGCTTTTGAAACAAGTCAGTCTTTTAAATATTCACTATGGTGTCTTTGTCAATTTCCTATAAAATGTCATTCTGCTATCTTTGAACCGAATTTAGGTCTACATACAAGAGACAGAACAAATGGCTGCTGTTAGTGACCCCCATCAAATTGAAGGATGTTGATTGCCCTGGTGATTTTTCCCCCATAAATTGGGCCCTGGGGCAAGGGGAGCCATTCTTGCAATGTTGCCAACACTTCCCCTCTGCAGCACTCTTCCTCTGAGACTGGTACAATAGAGGAAAAAGAACACAGGATCAAGTAGTGATGTTTCTGAGCTCAAATGGCTGTTATTAATTGTCAGAAAGGACCATATACATACAGCAATTCCAAGTGACTGGTGAGTGATGCCAGGCACCTTTGAGCATGTAGATGCAAATGACAGTCCCTGGGATAGCAGCTCACACTGATTCAACGTAAATACCATGTTCAAAGTGGTTGAGGTTTAGTCAATAGGCTTCAAACAGAATACCAGGATGCTTTGGGCACAAGAAGCCAAAAAGCCCAAACTCAGCTGGTTTAAGGGGAGGGCCTGCACCTAACATAACTTGTCTCTTACTGGATAAAAGATTTAAATTTAAGACACAAAGTGATAAAAACTCTAGAAAAAGAAAGTGTGAGAAAAACTCTTGACGTTATCAGCCTGGGAAAAGATTTTATGAAGAAGACCCCTTTGGCAATTGCAGCAGCACCAAAAATAAAAAAGTGGGACATGATCAAGCTAAAAGCTTCTGCACAGCTAAGGGCACAACAACTAAAGCTAGCAGACAGCCTTCAGAATGGGAGAAGATATCTGCATGCTATGAATCTGACAAAGCGCTGCTAGGTAGAATCTACAGAGAACTCAAACTAATCAACAAGAAAAGAGCAAACAAGCCCACTTATAAATGGGCAAGAGACATGAATAGAATCTTCTGTAAAGAAAACAGATGAATGGGTAACAAACACATGAAAAATGCCCATCATTCCTAATCATCAGAGAAATGCAAATCAAAACCACCCTGAGATAGCTCCAGTGAGAATGGTCCACATTACAAAGTCCCAAAGCTGCAGACGCTGATATGGATATGGAGAGAAAGGATCACTTTTACACTGTTAGTGGGATTGAAAAAAATACAGCATCTTTGAGAAGAAGTATAGAAAACACTTAAAGAGTTAAAAATAGACTTTCCATTTGATTCCACAGTCCCACTACTAGGTATCTACCCAGGAGAAAAGAAAATTATTTTACCATAAGGACATTTGCACTAGAGTGTTTATCACAGTTTGAATCACTATAGTCCATATGTGGAATCCACTCAAGTGCCCACAACACTTGAATGGATTAATAAACTGTGATATATATATATGTATATATCATGATATATATATATATATATGTATATATCATGATATATATATATCTGATATATATGATATATATATATATATATATATATATATATATATATATATATATCATGAAATACTGTCCAGCCATGAAAAAGATAGTGACTTTATTTCTTTTGTATTACTTTGGATGGAGTTGAAAAACTTTCTCCTTGGTGAAGTATTATAAGAATGGAAAAGCAAGTATCCAATGTACTCAATACTAATATGAAACCAATAGAAAAAGAGCTACATGCCCACATGAAAGAAAAAAACAATTAAATTCAAGTGGATGGGGAGAGAGGAGAAGAGAGAGGGTAGAGAGGGAGTGAGGAGAGAAGGGGAGTGGTAAGGTCTCACCTAATGGGCACAGTGTAAGGGTATAGAGTACACCCCTGGGTAAAGGGCTCAGCTACAACTAGAACTTTGCTTGAAAAATGTAAACAATGTAACCTAATTATTGGTACTCTTATATTAACCTGAAACTAAAAAAAAAAAGGACAATTTATTTTTTCTAAGAAAAAAATAAGTGGTGAGGCAGCTCAAGGATAGATTAAAATTCAGAGATAAATGACGTCATCAAGTTTTTAGGTTTTTCCCTGTGTTTTCACTCTGCCATCTAGTCTCATCCTAGCTTGCCATACTCTTAGTCACAATGTGGGTGCTGCAGCTCCAGGTCTTATATGCAGACATGAAAACACCCAAAAGAAAAAGGCATTTTCTCTTCTTTGGGCTTTTTTGTTTCCTTTTAAGAGTAAAAAACTCCACTTTTTAAGCCCTGCAGTAGATATTTACTCATAGCTTATTGGCCAGAACTGGATTGCATGCTTATGCTTAAAATGCACTGGCAAGGGAAATTGTCCCACCACAATCAGCTTACACCAATCAAGATTTACCCTTGAATCAGACGGGAAAGGGACAGCCTCAGTAATAAAACAGGGGCTCTGCCATTATTTTAAAAATGGCAAAAGGAGGATGGCTATTGTGTACTTGTGGTTTGAAATACGTGAGTACATGCACATATGCTTTCTTTTCTGAAAGCCATTTATTTTCAGGATCCTATTTATAGTTCAGACCCCATCTCAACCATTTCGAATGTAACTTGGCAGAAACAAACACACCCAACACCAGTAGGAATTTTGAGTGAAACACCTTTTATTCAAAAAGAAGAAGAAGAAGAAAGAAATCTTATAAACGTTTGAATTTTTTTACATTAGGGAATTGTAAAGAGCAAATTGTGTTTATTACTGACACTTTACATTCATTCTAACAATGGATTTCCCCAATCAACTTTACCTGCAGTTTCTAGACCAACAGAGAGAAGAAAGCCCATAAAGTCTTTATTTAAAAATTGCAAAGTAAGTTTTAGATGGTGTTCTTTAACTATAAACATTTTATATAATGAAAAAATCTTTAATATATACCACACTCTGTGTGTGTGTGTGTGTGTGTGTGTGTGTGTGTGTTGGGGGGAGAAGGGAAGGTGGTAGAATGAAATTATAGTTGTAGTTATTTAGGAAAAGTGCTTAATAAGTCTCTAGTATATAGACAATGAGGCTCCAGGGCACATTAGAAGGAACCAGCACAAAGACAGTGAAATTATCCTCCATGTGAAAGGAGCAGAAAAGCAGCTTTGGGAAAAGAAGAAAGAGGAGGGCAAACAGGAAATGAGAAGTGAGCAGAGCTGTTAGGAGGAAGCTACTGCCTGAATATGAGAAATTCTTATGGCAGGGTAGTCAAAGAACTTTGAGAAGAAGTAGAGAAGTTTTCGTCTTTGGTCATTCCAAATCTGTATTGTCTCGCCTCCTACCCTAACACATCTGCATTGGTGTGGAGGAAGACTGTGTATGGAGATGTTTTGCATGAGGTTGGGTTCAATAGAAGAAACCTGGACCATCGGTCTCTGTGACAAAATACACCCCAGCAGGCAGGAATTTTGGAGATAGCTTAAGTTCCCCATGGGATTTGGGACATATATTTAAATCTTAAAAGCAGGAAATATAGGCAGATACCTGGTTGCACTGATATAATGAAAAATAAATGCAATGACATTGAATGTGGTTTATGTACTTTCTTTCCAAATGTAAGCATTTTTATGTTCTTAAAAATACATTCTATCTAAATCTGAATTCTTAAGAACTTTATCATGAATTATATCCTATTACAATACAAAAATGTATAATGAAATTTTATAGGCCTACTACTTTGGATGACAGTGAAAGATATTTGTGCAGTTCTTACTAATGTATTTGAATAGGTTTGGACAAGTACTTAATTTTTATTGTTCACCTATAAATAACTAAATGCTGAAGTAGTCCATGAGCTGTCATGCTGA
This sequence comes from Loris lydekkerianus, assembly GCA_963574355.1. Classification (NCBI taxonomy): domain Eukaryota; kingdom Metazoa; phylum Chordata; class Mammalia; order Primates; family Lorisidae; genus Loris; species Loris lydekkerianus. The sequence goes on from CAUYPK010036578.1 coordinate 8,634, forward strand.
ATTTTAAACAGTGAAATTGCATAAAATGTGTTGAAACCTCAAAATAAATGTTAATGAACTGAGTTTAAATGGTATGGACAATTAAAACAGATTTGTGTGGTTGTTTTCCTTCTCCAAAATTGATTTTCCTCTTACTTTTATATCATTGTCCAATTCTTGGAAGTAAGATGCAGGTTGCAAGTCTGCCTTATGCCACGAAGCTAGCTTGCTTCTTTATTTTATCAAAATTGGCTGAAAATTAATTTTCCTGGCAGACCCAAACTTTTTAGGTTTTTAAAATACAAAATATTGACCTCAAACACCAGCTGTTAATACAAACAGATGCAGGGACCTGCGTTAATATATGTGAAACATCAAGCTGAGCACTTGGCTCATAACCAGGGCTTACAACTTGCTTCTCCCATTTCCTTCCTTCCCATGACGTGTCCACTTCAAAATTGCAATTTCTAACTCTGAGGTCTAGAGTTTTCTTAAACATTACATAAAACAGATACAGACCACTGGCAACAAATTAATGTTCACCTTTCATTTGAAGGGGCCAATATCACTGAGGTTCTAAAACCTGCGGAAATGTTAATGCACAACTCTTTGCACCTATGCACGGAACATCCTTCCCAGATGAGAGTTGTAACCAAATCTTTCCCATCTGTGAGCCAGCGATCCCCAGAGAGCATCCCTGATTTTACAGAGTATGAGGGAAATATATGGGCACTCAATAGGTTTTATGCCAGTGTGTATGTAGGACTACTTGTTAATATGCATAGACGCTATTGTAATTAATAAAATCATCCTTTGAAAAGGATTGCTACATTAATTTTCTTTCTAGAAATTTCTGCAATCAACGAGCCCCTACAAGTATGACTATTACCAGGGAGCTATCTGATCGTCAAAAAAAAAAAAAGTAAGAGTTCACATAAAAAGAAACTGAAACAACCTAAAAGCCCAGTGTTATGGGGCTGGTTAAGTAAAAGATGGTATATTCTTATAATTGAAATATTAGGCAGCCATTAAAAGTCATAGTATAGGTTCTAATATTGAAAAACAAGGAACATATGTTGGTAGAATATATTTATGTGAAAAAAGCAGGTTATAAACCAGAACTTACCGGTATGTATTCAACAAATAAATATATCATGTAGACTAAAAAGATGTCATTCTAAGAGTATTATTGTTTACCTTTGGGTACTAGAATTACAGGGTTTTTTCTTTTCTTTCTTTCTTTTTTTTTTTTTTCATGTTCTAAATGTTCTGCAAGTTCAGTTATAAGACAAAATTTAAACTTATTTTTAAGCATCTTCTTATTACATAGTTTGCTATCACCCCATAAATAAATCAGCATTGGTGACCCTTGGCCTTTTCAATCCACTGAAAAATGCTAAGGTTGTTTAATATTTTGGATGTGTGAGATGATACCGATTAGCTTTTGCTGGAAGCCCTCTCCTTCACCCCGTCTGTGGCAGTCCTGCTGCTGATGGGACTTGATTTGCTGTTATCATAACCCCGGGGAGGAAGCGCAGCTGGGCACTTCTTTCTCAGGAAGAAGAGAGGCCTTTCTTAATGGCCATGAGACGAGATGTGGAGTCATTTAAAAGAAGTGTTGAGATTATAAAAACTCATCCCTTGTCTCTAAGCGACAATGGGTGTGAGTATGGGTGTGTGTAGAATGTATGTATATAATGTCTTTCAATAAGGGAAGATTGTAATTAGAGCCAAGTGTTGCTCTGGGCGATGGTGGGCCATTACTGCCCCTTTTCTGAGCTCCCAGATGGACAGAATTACGTTGCCTTAATAATGAGACTCTTAAGTGCCAGCTGTCATACAGCATGGCAGTCCTCCACGCTAACAAAGCCCTCATTAAATGGTTTGCTCAGAATGATTTGCCTGCTCCTTTTGCCTTTCTAGCAACTGACAACTCGGCCCCTCCACCCCTCTTTCCAGACCTTCCATGGACACCGTTAATCACTGACAGAGGAGTCTGTGGTGTGCTTGATGGGATGGTAATTTTTTTAATCCTACACGTCTTCATATTATTTTTATGCCCTGTTTCAAAAGTTCTTAAATGAGGCTGGTAGCTAACATTCTGAGCTATCATTCATCCTGTGGTAAAATAATAATTGCTAATTTTCTTCTTCAGAGAACCAGAGCTTTATCAGGAATAACATTATGCAAATGACTATGCAAATGTCAACCAGAGGAGTACAGTATCTGGAAAAAAAGGGTGCAGATAAAGCCTTCAGAACACATCTGAAGTTGGCTGAAAGAAAATAACTGAATATTTAAAACTATGAGGTCATCATGGTAGCAAAGGGAACTTATTGCTAATAAGAATTTTGTGAGGAAGCTCTTCACTTACACAAAATAAGAGGATGCACATTAGTACGTATCCTGGCTTAATGTATTTATGATACTATGTTTGTCCTTGACAACTCTTACATCTGCACGGGACAGCTCTCTTCAACCTTTGTGGAGTGTCTAACAGTTCAAAACGTTCAAACTTCTTTGCCCTAAGAATCGATCCATTACTTTATCTACTTTCTATGTATTTTCTTATCATTGTTATTATTTTTTGCTTTCTCCTATTGCATGTTTCTGGGATAAAGTTCATGAAAATAACAGAGAAAAATGCTCAATTCTTTTAAAGCATAACTTTTATGATATTGATCAAGAAACTGTCGTATTCCTCAGATACACCCTTTGAAACAGTTGGGAAAGGAGTCTGGTTTCACTTAACAGCATAAAGGGAAGGATAGACTCCAACAGTGCTTATTCCAAGTGTGATATATGAGTATATTTAATGACCAAAAGAAGGAAAAGTTTATATTAAGTTTTGTGTTAATAAATCCGAGGGTTTAATTATATTCTTTTTTCTAAGGAAAATTCTTTAATACAGGAGAAGAATATTTGAAATGTTCTTGTTTTAAAATTTAAAGCATAAGCAAAACAGATACCCAAATCTGACCTATATGATAGCAGGAGAAAAAAAAACAAAGGCCTTTTTACTCACTTGTCCTGGCCTGAAATTCCCAACAGAAAATCCCTCTCTCTGCTGCCAGATGGCAGCAACATATTGGACTGTTGCAGATCAAGCTTGGCTGCTACATCTGAATCATGAGGTGTTTACTGAAAATGCAGATCCCTGGGCCCCACCCAGCTCTTCCTCATCAGAACCATCATATGTGCGTGTCTGGGGATGAATATTTGCATTTTCAGCAGACCTGACACCCGAAAGTACTATGTTACACCAGGAAAAGTGAAAAGGGCTAATTTATTAGTTCCCTTACAGAGGCCCCTCTAGGAAGAAGACAAAAGAGAGTTTTATGGTGGGAAGGTTAGGGAGGGTGGCAGAGGACGTGGGCCTCAGTGAGAGTTCAGAGATAAAAAGGGGGTTGAAAATGTGAAAGAGAGAAGGTGGTAGCTCTCTCTTTGGGAAAGTTCCATGACTTAACACTTGTCCAAGCCAGACACCTACTGAGGTTTCGAGGGTAAGAGAGCTCTGTACTCAGGAGCCAAGTTTTGGAGTCTTATGAACTTGACAAGGACTCTAGCTACCAACTATATTAATTAACATGTCTGAACCTCAGTTTCCCCATCTGTGAAGTGGGTATAGAAGTAGGGTTGTTATGAGAATTACCTTCCTGAACAGGGAAGGTAATGTGATATGATGGTGAAGGGTGGGGGTTTGAAGTCTTGGATTTGGGCTTCCAGGTTTCATGTCCTAGCTCCAACATTTATTAATACGTGTGTGACCTTGTCTGCACCTCAGTTTCCTCACATATCAATTGCTGCTATAAAATTAGTATCTAACCCATAGGGGGGCTGGGGGTTGTGATAGGGATTAACTGAAAAAATACATGTAATGAGTCCACAACGACACCTTGCATCCGGGTATCATGAGCAGCTCAGAAGATGGCACCACTTATCATTATTTCATACATAAAGCAGTTGGCACCTGGTGGGAATTTAATAAATGATAGCTGTTATTAATGTAGTAATCTCTCCTGGCTTCAAGACAGGCCAAAACCTCTTTATTGCCAAAACTCCCTTGCACAATTCTGGCTGAGCCCCCATGCCTGGCTCCTACTCCGTCATAATAGTGCCATTGAGGTTACTGGCAGCAACATCTGGCTAGGAGAGTTACTGTGCTGTAGGATATGCACACATGATTGAACAGAGAAGTAGCTGAATGTTTTATGAAGGCGTGTGGGTGGAGGGGCCAATTGCCAGGGGTGAGCTGCCGAGCACGCCTCCCTCCTTCTGCATGGAGAACACAACAGATGTGTCAACAGCAACAGCAGTAAAAGCTGATATCTGGAAGGTAAAGAACACAAGAAAAAGAAAAAGATTTCAAATTCCACAAATAGTACCTACCTGATTAAAAGCCTATCCCATTTCCTCAGGAATCTGTTGATACGGTTTGTCCCCTTGCATGGAGCTATCCAAAAGTCGCCACAGCAAGAGCTACTTCTTTGTCAAAGCTTGAAACAAATGGATTATTATTATTTTTTCTGATGGCTATTGTGTTTTAATCTCTGGGCACAAATTTGGATTTGGTGCCCACTGTATGATCCTTTGTTGCTATGTAAACTCTGCAATCTCTGTAGAAAAAGAGTATAGGAGAGTCATTTGACCTTTGCTTCCTCTGGGGCACTGATGTCATTCATAATTATCAGAGGGTCCTCATTGATGACAGAGAAAGAGGAGGAGGGGGGTAGGAAAAGGAAGAAGAGCACAGATCACTGCTAGAGTCTCCCCTCTTGGTTTCATGTGGGGTAGACATGACGCACGTAGTCCCTTGTGGGGAGCTCTGCCAGACACACAGATAAGGGCTACTCTGGTGGAAACATCACGGGCTCAGCTGCTGTGGCTCTGCTAACTTGGTTTTGCGGAACTGTTAATGACTGGATGCTAGTTGATTTATGTCTATTTCATTTAAGGCTTTTAAAAGACATCATCAATAACATTATTGACTAGAGACCCTTAAGAAATTAGAGGTAAATTCCTCTCATGGCCCAAGCTAAGTCTTTTTCATTTTCTTTTCTTTTTTTTTTTTTTATTGTTTGGGATTCACTTGGGGCACAAAGTATTAGGTTACTGATTGCATTCGTAGGGATTAGATAAATCCCTTTTATAATTATGTGCCTCCCCCAAGAGGTGTGCCATACACAGTGACCCCCATCTCCCTCCCTCCTCCACTCTTCCCACTCCCTTATTCCCCTAACCCTCCCCTTGTATTAGCTCATCAATTGCCTTCATATTAGAATTAAGTACATTGGATTCTTGGTTCTCTGTTCTTGTGATGCTCTACTAAGAAGAATATGTTTCACTTCCATCCAGGTTAATACAAAAAATGTAGAGTCTTGATCTTTTTTAATGGCTAAGCTAAGTCTTATAAGAGGTCAAAATAGGATGCCCATAGATGGAAAGGGGGAAGGTATCTATGTCCCCCTTGTTGAACCATTGATTTACTATGGAGAGGGGTTGGGGATCTGTCTGAAAACCTCCCAAGAGTGGTTCTCTTGTAATTAAAACAGCCTGCTGGTTTTCTGTGGAATGCATGAAAATGGTAAGCAAATGTGAAAATGCACTGCAGAAACCAAAAAATATTTTTAATTAATAAGAGATGTGTTAAGAGAGGAAATAAAATTACTTTGTCTATATAAATAATCTAAAAATAGTTATTCTTCAGAATAAAATTAATGCCACTATTAGAGTTTCAGGCAACTTTGTAAGTCAGTCTAACAAATAGTTATTGAACACCTACTCTGGGCTGGCTACTGTGCTATACCTTGGGTACGGAGTGATGAACAAAGAGATAGAGGCTGGCTTTAAAGTAAAAACATTATGTTCTAACGGGAAAGATTAAAAAGAACTATGCAAATGCAGGCTCTAAAAGGCAAGAGTAGATGGCACTGAATAGTTTTCACTTTATGGGCCACCTACTGATGGCTACAGAGAATGTAACAGGAAGAATTGATCAGGGAGATCACTTTGAAGACAGCATTTCAGTTGGACTTTAAAGGAAGTCTAAGACTTCCACAAAGATGTGGAGGAAACGTTCTCAAGTCAGGCCCAGCAATGGTGGGCAGCTGGGCTTAGCTGGGCTGTAGGATCTGTGGTGATGTTGCCAGACTGAGTAGTTCCTCCACCCCCACCTAAGCCAATCAACTGAGAAGCAGATGAGAGTTCAATAGTTTCACTTTCATTTATAGAAAAGCTAGCAATTCTGGAGAGCAGCAAGGATATCTCCCCAAAGCACTGCTCTGCCCTCCTGTTTATCTTTCTTACTTTTATTCTCATGGTAAAAGTAAACATTAGCAATGTCATTAATCCTAGTATACCTCACCAAATTTTCTTCATGGGTTACAAGGTTACACAATATTGTCCTATCTTAAAGTGGTTATGTCTTCAAAGCATTTTTACTCTAGACTAAATTTATGGTTACTCAACAGTTCCATAAGTGCACGGAGTGTCCATATCCTTGACTGGTACCATGGAGTCCAGTTTCCCAATTTATCTATGACAGTAGACCTGGAAGTGAATAGACAATCTCCGCATGTAGACATGTGGCATATCCAGCCTTGTTAGGGCCTGAGAAGCAGTGTCCTGCATGAAGTGGCCGTTCAGAGAAGGGAGATGTCAGTTGGTGCCCCGTTTAGGAATTTTGACTTGATGGAGAAACAGCAAACTAGCAAAATTTTGAGTAGGGAAGTGACATAATCAAAGAGGTAATTAAGGAAGTGCAATCTGATGGAGTTGGGCAGGAAGGATTATGTCAGGAAAGGGTCTGGTGATTGGAAATCGGATAGAAGGGGGAAGCCAGAGGCTCAATGGGAATGATCCAGTCCAGAGCTAGGGTACGATCTTTTGAAACAGAAAAGAAATTGTAAATAATCAATGTTATGGTTTAAAAAAATCAATAGATAACAAAAAAAGGATTTTATTTCAGCTAGGAAGGGTCTAAGTTTGAGGATATAAAGTACTTACTTCAATATACTCAGTAAAAATAACTGTATCCCTGATGTCTCAATATTTTTATTGTCTAACTATAGCTCAAGTCTGTTTGAAAATGGCAGTCTTAGCCTCACCAAATTTGAGTTTTAAAGGGGGGCAGCTATAAACCATTATTTGGAAGGTTATTCTTTTTTTTCCACTGAACAACTTCCTGTGGACAAAGATTAAAAATTCTGATAATGACTTATGTGACAGATGACGCTGAACAAGTTTTCCTTTAATAATTCCTGCCAGCTGAGAGTGCTGTTACCTGTGGCCAACATGACTTAACACTTGTCCAAGCCAGACACCTACTGAGGTTTCGAGGGTAAGAGATCTCTGTACTCAGGAGCCAAGTTTTGGAGTCTTATGAACTTGACAAGGACTCTAGCTACTAACTATATTAATTAACAGTTCTGAACCTCAGTTTCCCCATCTGTGAAGTGGATATAGAAGTAGGGTTGTTATGAGAATTAAAAGTATCTGAACAGGGAAGGTAATGTGATATGATGGTGAAGGGTGGGGTTTTAAAGTCTTGGATTTGGGCTTCCAGGCTTCATGTCCTAGCTCAGCATTTATTAATACGTGTGTGTGACCTTGTCTGCACCTCAGTTTCCTCACATATCAATTGCTGCTATAAAATTAGTATGTAACCCATAGGGCAGCTGGGGGTTGTGATAGGGATTAACTGAAAAAATATATGTAATGAGTCCACAACGACACCTTGCATCCGGGTATCATGAGCAATAGAAAATGCTTTGAATATGAATTTGAATATGGGAAAAGTACAGGGGCATTGCAAATAAGAAATGTAACTATTAAGCTATTTTTTCAGTGTTTACTGCAGTAAATGGTGAGACAAGAACCCTTTCCAAATCAAGCTGCAAGGCAAATGCATTCTTTAATGAAATTAAACATATGCAGAAGATTCAATGGTGGATGATAAAATAATCCACCTTAGGTCATCTTTTTGTGAACAGCACAAAATTGTTAGCCTTTTTTTTTCAAAAAGGCTAACAATTGACTTCTTCCATGCTTGAAGAAGGCAAATTACCAATGAGTGAGCCTATTTATAGCAGAATTAAATTCAACTTTCTCTCTTGCCCATTTAAAAACACATACAAAAAACTTTTATAAGGAAATCTTTTAGCTTTTCTTCCCTCAGGATTGCTATTAATAAGCACACCAAAGCAAGGAAGATTTGAGCTATTTTAAAATATGTAACCCATAGTAATGAATTAATTACCATATAATACTTAAAGCTTTGATTATTCGTACATGAGAGCTTCCATTATTAATGATTGCTTATGAAATTAATCTTTCTAATTTCCATTATGATTCAAATTAACTTGATTAGTTGGTCTCATGATTCACATTTCTATCAACCTCTACTTTTAAGTTTGAAGTATGAAATGACATAAAATGTCTTGGGGGGAGCATTTAAAATTAAGATTTTACTTTGATGTACTAAGTAAATGAATTGAGTTAGATGACTAGCAATTGAACTGTGTTTTCATTCTCACACTGTCCTCTGGTGTTTAAATGTCTACACTGCATGGTAAAATAAAAATCCAAAACCAAATGTAAAAAAAAGCTAATTGGTTCTTGCACTTGAGAAAGCCTGTTTATTGTTTTGTTTGGCCTAACAAATATCTCCTTATTGAGATTGTGAGTAAATGGATAAAAATTCAAATGACATGATAAAATTAAGTGCTTTCTCATAACATTTGTGTTTTATTTATTTTGATAAAGCTTCATAGAATACATATTTATTCTTATAGAATAGAGACTATCTCTTTAAAAGTACATATGGAGATTTCTTTTAAAGTGAAGTCATTCAGTACTAAACAGTTTGCTTTATTTCCCCCTAGACGTTGTTACTTAAGACTCTTCCCTGGAGGTTTTGACAAAGAAGAATTTAGAGGTGGTCTAGCACAAAGTTGGCCCTGAATTAGGACTTTGTGCTCATTTTGGAATTCTGTAATCTTAACAAATACCCTCCAATTGCTTTAACTGAACATTTTTTTCAATACGTTCTCTTTCCTTAAATTAGACACAAATTTTCTAAATGCTATTTCTTTGCTTCTCTTTGGTTTACAAATTATGCATATGTATGTGTGTGTATATATATATATATAGTGTATGACTTTTTGGAATGTCTTTTGGATTGGTTGGAGGCTGGACTTAGGGATTTAATTGTTTTTATTTGTTTATTTATTTTAGTGTTTTGAGCAATCTTTTGCCCCACTTTTTTCTAAATGATGACAGCAATCATGCTGTTCATATGCTGTGAATCTAATTCTATTTATTTCGTAGAGATGATTGAGGAAGCCCAGTAAAGTCCATGACTAGGCCATGGGAAATGATAAATGTCACCCTGAAGGATTTTATGATTTTTGTCACAATATGTTCACATATTGTGTACTCATAGGTGTAACTCATTCCAAGTAATTAGCCTGATGCTACCAAGGAAAAGCTAAAAAAAGATATTTTTTGCAGGTGAATATATTTCTCTGAGGCAAGGATACTTCTGAGACAAATATGAGTGGGGGCTTTCCCTTAGTGGGAGTGAGGGTGGCCTAGACGACCTCGTCAATGATTGTTGACACTGAGAATCTGTGTCTCAGAAGATCCTTTTCTAAATTTCACACTGCAGTGATGAATGCCACTCAGCAAAACTTGAACATGTGATCTCCCAAACATGAGAAATTTCCTCTTGGACATTTCCAGAAAATTAGAACTAGAAATCATTTGATGATAGCTTTTAGAGAAACATAATGGATTTGTACATTAGGATAGGAATGTATCTTGTGGGTCACCTGTCTTGATGTATTACAGCCCTGTGGATTTCATCCAGAATATTCCATTTTGAAGGCTCAGCAGTGCAGGCAGCATGCCACGCTTTGCTCATTATCAAATCTCCTGCATCTAGAGAATGCCTGGCATGTAATTAGCATTCAATAAATATTTGTTAGAGGAAGGCATGGATGAAAGTTGGCATGATAACACAAATGCATTCAAATTATAATATTTTTAACTTTCCACTATTGATTGTCTATATATCTATTTTTCTATCTAATCTTATACCTAGAGAAAAGATTAACCTGAAATTTCCGAGAAACTATATAAAGAAACTATTAAAACCTTTGGGTAAAGACTTGACAAATATGTCTCAGAAGGGTGCCCACTGACTAGTACAGCAGGGGGCAGTCACTCTAGTTTGAGGTCTGACTCAGTGGGACAAATTTAGAGTCTGGATTTTTTTACTTAACCACTGATATTAGTACTACCTCAGAAATTACTACTACTACCAATAACATTTATCAGAGGTTTAATCACCCGCCAGGCTCAATGTCTTAAATGTATTACTTCATTTAATCCCTATAATAACTTCCTGAGATTAATTTTATAATTGATCCCATTTTATACACATTTATGAAGAAACTACAGCTCAGAGTGGTTAATTTGCTCTAAATCACACAGTTTTACTGAAATTAAAAAAAAGACTTTTAATTTTATAATAAAAAGAATAAAATGTATATATTGCAATAAAGATGTTTAAAAACTTTCAGTATATTAAGAGAAAAAGAAATTCAATTAAAGATTATAAAAATTGTGGTTTAGCTTAAATACTCAATCTTGTTGGTGCCTCTCTGTGACTATAAACCCAGTTAACTGCTCTGTGAATGTGAAGCCCTTGCCTGGTGACGCCTTCTGCCCTCTCCTGTGCCCTTGGTAGGCAATGGGATGTGACTCTGTTTGGGAAGGGACATCCCTGAATTTTCTTCCTACTGAGAGGTCACTGGCTGCTTCCCTGCCAGTGCTGTCACTTCTGAGCCATTTATTCTGGGCAAAAGGTGTGAAGCTCAGTCTTTGATTAGCTTTAGTGATGGTGTGGGGAATAACATGAGTTGGATAATGTGGCTTACCAGATGCTTGCTTCAGCTTGGAATTGTCAGTAGAAATGAAGAGTGGATTAATTTGGGCTTTAATTCTTTTACTCTCACTGTTCAGAAGTTCAGAGGTATCCTAAATGCACTCACCCAGATTTACTGCATTAGGACCCCTGCAGCTTTGGGTTAAGGTATCTCTTTATCTCTCTTTCTTTGTTTGTTTCTTTGTTTGTTTCTTTGTTTGTTTGTTTGTTTCTTTCTTTCTTTCTTTCTTTTTTTTTTTTTTTGAGACAGGGTCCTATTCTGTCATTCAGGCTAGAATGCAGTGGTATCATCACAGCTCACTGCAGCCTCAAACTCCTGGGCTCAAGTGATACTCTCTTCTCAGCCTTCCAAAATGCTGAGATTACAGGCATGAACCACTGCACCCAACCTTCAGGTATATTTTTATAAAAGCTCCCCCAAGGATTCATATCAACTAGATTGTAGAAAGACAAATTAAAGTCTTTGAAATCTAGGCATGAAAGAGGGAAGTACAGGAAGAGAGTGGAGATCCTCCCACAACATCCCTTGCCTAATGCAGAGCCAGTTTCCGGAGAGTCTCCTTCCTCTTCGGTGCTGACTGACACCAGGACGCTCTGCCCCTCCAGGGGAACCAGCCTAACTGAGGCCTAAAATGGTCTTTACTTGGTAAAACACCATTAACACAAACATTTCTCTAGGAAATAATAATAACAATAGTAAAAACAGCTGCTGAGCACTAACTGTGTCTGGCACAGTTAAGGGCTTATAGATATTACCTCAATTAATAGACTACATGTATAGATACTGTTATATATGTATATATAGTATATATTAGATAATTATATGAAGATATAAAGATTATGTATATATAATAACTATTATTATGTGAGGTCAGGCTAGGAGTTTGGTTTGAGACAATAAAGAATACTGTTTCTTTGTTCGTTTCCTTCTTATTTTATGTTCCTACCACTACTTTGAGAACTGTGTGCTCAGGGATCATGTCTGTCATTTAATGCTCTATAATGTGTGTATATTTCAGTGCCTGGCACATCGAGGCTCAAAAATATTTATCCAATTCATGAATAAAAGGGAAGCAAAATGCTCATTTCCACTAATAAAAAAGTCTACTTTCTGTGAGGAAACCTAAATGGGAAACCAGCTTACAGTCAAATTCAGAGCAAAGATGGTTGTTTGGAAAATAGTCAGATGATGGTACCATCTCCTTGACTATTTCTGCTAAAAGGAATCATGACCAGCACACCCTCTTCCACCAGCACACCCTCTTCCATGAACAGAACATGTTGGGGTTTTTTGTTTGTTTGTTTGTTTTTAGATAGAGTCTCCCTATGTCACCCTTGGTAGAGTGCTGTGGCATCACAACTCACAGTAACCTCAAACTCTTGGGCTTAAGCGATTCTCTTGCTTCAGCTTCCCAAGTAGCTGGTACTACAGGAGCCCGCTACAATGCCTGGCTATTTTTTGGTTGCAGTTGTCACTGTTCGGCAGGCCTGGGCCAGACTCGAACCCATCAACTTTGGTGTATGTGGTTGGAGCCCTACTCACTGAGCTACAGGCGCCGAGCCACGTTTTTGTTTTTAAATAACAACTTTATTTACCATAAAACTTATCTTTTTAAAGCACAAAATTTGATGGTTTTTAATATATTCACAAAGTAATACAGCCTCACCTTTCTCTAATTTTAGAACATTTTCTTCACCCCATAAATGAAATCCTGTACCTGTGGGTGGTCACTCTATTCCTTCCTCCTCTCAGCCTCCACAACTACTAATCTCTATGGATTTGCCTAATTCAAATATTTTGTGTGAACAAAATAATGTAATATGTGTCTTTTTTTGGTTTGGTATCTTTCACTTACATAATCTGTTTAAGATTCATCTATGTTGCAGTATTAACCAGTACTCCATTTCTTTTTATTCTCATGTAATATTCCATTGTATGGGTATACTGCATTTTGTTTATCTATTTGTGAGCTTTTTTTTTTTTTTTTTTTTTTTGAGAAAGAGTCTCACTATGTCACCCTTGGTAGAGTGCCATGGCGTCACAGCTCACAGCAACCTCAAACTCTTGGGCTTAAACGATTCTCTTGTCTCAGCCTCCCAAGTAGCTGGGACTACAGGGGCTCGCCACAGTACCCTGCTATTTTTGTTCTTCTTGTTGTTGCAGTTGTTGTTTAGCTGGCCTGGGTCGGGTTTGAACCCGCCAGCCTGGGTGTATGTGGCCAGTGGCCTACCCACTGAGCTACAGGCACCTCTTTATTTGTGAGTTGATGGACATTTAAGTTGTTTCCACTTTCCAGCTATTATTAATGGTACTGCTGTGAACATTCCCATGAGAGTTTTTGTGTGGACAAATATTTTCATTTCTTTTGGGTATATGACTATATGTAAAATTACTGGGTCATATGGTAACTGTTTTACTTTTTGAGGAATTATCAGACTGCTTTCCAAAAAGTGATTACACCTTTTTACAATTACACTGACAATATATGAATGTCCCAATTTTTCCACATACTCTTCAAGATTTATTATTTTCTATTTTTTTAACTTTAGCCATCCTAGTGGGTATGAAATGGTATCTCATTGTGGTTTTAATTTATATTTCTCTAATAACTAATTATGTTGAATATCTTTTCGTGTGACTATTGGCCATTTGTATATTTCTTTGGAGAAATGTGTATTAAATCCTTTATCCACATTTTTAGGGAGTTATTTATCTTTATTGATGAATTGTAAGTGGTCTTTTTATATTTTGAACGCCTTAGTGGGTATATGATTGCAAATATTTCCTCCCATTTTGTGCATTGTCTTTTCATGTTTTTGGTGGTATCCTTAGAAACACAAAAGTTTTTAAATTTTGCTAATGTCCAGTTAATCAAGCTTTTTATTGTTGTTATTTATGCTTTTGGTATCATATTTAAGAAACCATTGACTAATTCAAGGTCCTAAAAATTTACAATTGCAATTTCTTTGAAGAGTTTTATTGTTTTAGTTTGTAGTTAGGTCTATGATGGGTTTTGAGTAAGTTTTCTGTATGGTGTGAACAAAAGTGGCTAAACTTACAGAATTCCTTCTTTCTCAACCTTCCAGGCTCAAAATAGGCTATTCTTTTTCAGTTTACATGATCTTTTTTTAGATCTGCAAATCTCTTTTACACCAAGCCTTAATTATTCAATTTCTTGGTCTTGCTCTTCTGTTATGTTGACTATCTTTTAATATAACTTCTGTAGACCAATAATCATGTTCATCATGTGCTGAATCTTTGAGAGAAAATGTGGTTCCACAGTCTTTGGGGGTGGGGGTAATGGTAGAATGATCTAACAGTGGTTCCCTATGTGTATGCTGACCATACAGAACAATTGTTCTAAACCTTTGGGCATGGTGAGAATTTGTGATTTAGTAAAATATGTAACTTTACCTGAACTAAATGGAAAGTCATGGCCAAGAAAGCAAATACCTTGGTAGCCCATCACTTTCTGGGATCTTAGAAGAAAATTTTTTCTTAATGTCAGCTCAAATTTGTGGCTGATAGAGCTAGGGATTAACAAGACAACATTTATTCTTAACACTTGCAGAAGTGTATCTGCTTTCTAACTAGTTTACAAATTTACTCTTGAGGATAACTGAAGGTGAGGACTTGCAGGTCTCGGCTTCCCAAGGCTGCCTGGTGGCAAAGTAAGCCACGTGTTCCTGGTAATTACTCCCAGGTTGTAATCTAAAGAGCTAGAAGCTGACAGTTCACAGTAGACAATTCTCTTTTCGCAACTCTGTTTTCCCAAGTCAACGAAACATAAGGTTATTAGTTCTCAGAATGTAGGAAAAAGCACATCTATTTAATGAGGTCTTATTTGTTGGGAATGGCTAGAAATCAGGGTCCAAATGAGCTTCTTTTCTTTTCTTTTTTTTTTTTTTTTCAAATGATCTTTATTTTCTACTTACTATACCTGGATGACTTTCATATGCAGGGGCATGCTGGTTTTCCATAAGTCTAACAATCAATGAGAAGAAAATTATTTTTTTCAACTAGAATAATTTTAAGTTTCCTAAATTTATGACAAGACTCCCACCATTATTATTTTATGTTCTAGTACCCATATTTGTGTTCTCATTAGAAAAATCATGTTGTCCAACTCCTATATTAAGCAGGTATAAATAGATATTCAAGACAGAAGCATAAGTGATACATGGTTCAGAAACTAGGAACTTGAAAACACAGTTTTGAAAATTATTATTCTAACTAGACTAACTTATAATTAATTGACTAGGAATCAAGGTACAATTATACCTAAAAAATTCTCAATCCTTCTTTTAATAAGTCACCTGATGAAAAAAGTTTAGCTTATGTGTGGACTTGCCATAAAACCAGGAAAATAAAAGTTCATTGTCTGGAGCCCTTTCTAGGACCTATGTCAAATTTTGCTTTTGTAATTTTGTTTTCTTTTCCTTGAAAGAAGTCTTCAAAATGTATAGGTTTTGTTTCACCCCTGTATGAATTAGCTATACCTCCTTTCTTTATATAGGCTATGTTTTAATTGCAAAAACAAGTGATTAAATACAGATGGTTCCTAAAATGATTTATTTATTTTTTTGAGTTATATAAAGATATGGTAAAGAAGAAAACCCTAAATTTCTGTATTATCGATCTTAAAAAAAAAAAAAAAAAACTCTAGTTATTTACCGATTCTTATCTTCTTTCACTTCAAACCCATTCTGAATCTCCAACCTCTTTGGTACCAGGGTTCAGTTGCATGAAAGACAATTTTTCCAAGGGCAGGGGCGGGTGGGAGGTGATGATATAGGATGAGGATGGTGCTCAAGCAATGACATCATATGGCCTCGTTCCTAATAGGCCACAGACTGGTGCCGGTTTGTGGCCTGTGGGTTGGGGACTGCAGGTCTAACATGTTGTATGCCTTGAAAATTTGGTTCTATTCTTGACCCAGTAGGACTCACGGGGACACCCTTGTGGTGGCTCCACAGATAATGCTATGTTGTAAGCTTCAGTGGGGAGGTCTGCATTTAGCTTACCGAAATGCCACCTCCTATCTGTGTTATAGCTTCCTCATGTGTGAAATAGCCATGAATTGCTTTCCTGCTTCAACAATGTCAGGTA
The DNA here is from genome assembly GCA_963574355.1 of Loris lydekkerianus. NCBI lineage: Eukaryota > Metazoa > Chordata > Mammalia > Primates > Lorisidae > Loris > Loris lydekkerianus. Next base: position 24,671 of record CAUYPK010036578.1, read on the forward strand.
GAGTTCAGTAAAACAGGTGTTCTTATGAAAACAGGGTAATCTAAAAATTAAAGCTTTTCTGTACAAGCTCTTAAGGGTTCTGCTATATCAGTCTGGCCCCCAAACTTAGTACAGCACCTGGTGTATATAGTAGGTGCTCAATAAATAGTTGTGGTGTGAATGAGTGCAGTAGTAGGCTTTGATTTCCTTTGTTGTCTCTGTGTGTTAGGGCACTGAGACCTTCATTACTACCAGCTGGTTCAATAAGCAATTCCTGAAATCTCAACAGCATAACACAATGAAGTGTTTTTCTTGCTTATAGAAAGTCCACTGGTGGGAGAAAGGAGGGTACAAGGGGGAATCCTTGAGGGTCCCAGGCTGAAGGAGGCTCTGTCCCTTTCCACAGATGGCTTCCAATGTCATCACAAGAAAGTGTCAGCATCCAGCCTCTGAGGGAGAAAGCCAGAGACCAGAGGAGGGCGCAGAAGATATAAAGGGCCAGGTCTGGAGGGAGAGGACACCCTCCCTCTCACTTCCATTGTCTTCAACCTATTACAAGGGCAGCTGGGAAGTGAGGTCCCTGGCTGGTTGGCTGCTTCCTGGGGACCTGGTTACAACATGGAAGGGCAGTATGTGGGCGGCAGCTGGCCTTCTCTGCTTCTCTGTAGTACCAGAATCCAGTGACAGAGGGAGAGGGAGGACAGGTGATGGAGGCAGAAACGATGTGGCATGTGATGAGAGGAGCAAGGACAAAGAGAGTTTCCAGAATATCAGTTAGAGAGATGAATGGAAGCACAATAAGGATGCCAAGTAAAAACAGAAGCAATTAATGTGAGAAATGTCCTTTGATCCTTTTGTACAAAAACAAAGCAACATGCTTTAAGCCTCCCTCCGTGTATCTGTTGCCTACATTTTTGCCTCAGAGGAAACCTTCCTTTCATTTTCCATGCTTCTTCACCCTGCCAGAACGACTATGAGAGCCTTTCAAAAGCAGTTTTCAGTCTTGACTTTGAGTAAGAGTGCTGCACAATACTAAGTCTTCACCATTTGACTTACCCCAGTTTCACCTTGGTGATGTTATTCTGAGGAACTTTATGGCTAGAAAAATAATACAAATATCACGTGCCTTTTTAAAAAAACAGCTTGTCATCCATTAGTAATAATTTTTCTTTTTTGTGGGTGTTATTCTGTCAGTGACCTTAGAGTCTCAGAAATAAAACAAGCCCAACTTAGGACAGAGGAACGTCCTAACGAAGGCGTCTTCATACCAGAAAGAAAGCGGCAATTTACTTCTGGGAATAAAATTGTGCAGAAGTAGTTGCAAGTGAGACAAACTCAGTGAGAAACAAATTGTTTGAACAATAGACATAATTAACTTATGTTGATGTCTTTTGTCACAGCAGGTGTGAAGTCCCGGGGCACCAGCTGATAGATCTGAACTAGAGCCCAGCCTTGCTCCTAGAAGAGGAGTGAAAAATGACTGAAGCGTTAAACAAGGCCAGGATGGTAGGTAGCTCTCCCTTGCAGCCTGCAGGCAGTGCGCCAAAGGGGAGGGAAATACTGGACTCGGTTCCCAGAGCTTTGTCCACTGTATTTCTTTTAACTTTTAAAGAGCATTTAACACCAATAGAAGCGCAGTTTGGGTTGGCTCATCACAAGAACTCTCTTCATTAAAGGATGCGTCGTGCTGCTTATAGATGAGAAAGAGCAGCATCGGAAAGGTGAGTTCTGACTAGTATATACGGGGGTGCAAATGAAATTGCTCCCCTTCTCACATCTAACCTGGTGGAGAGGAATCCCTTGCTTGTACAATGACACCTCCTTGGGGAAATGCTTGAAGTGCTTTATTGCAGGTTTAATTGTTCAGTAAACAGAATTAAACACTTCTCTCCTTGGAAATTCCTCTGTCCTAAGTTGGGCTTGCCTTCACTAAAAGCTCTCCTTCTCAGACTTTTTGAAGTGTTTATTGTAATGTGTATTAAATATGGCAGCGAAAGATATTTGTACCAGAATGTTTATTGCAGCCCTATTCACAATTGCTAAATCATGGATAAAGCCCAAATTCCCATCTATCCACTAATGGATTAATAAATTATGGTATATGTACACCATGGAATACTACACAGCTTTGAAGAAAGATGGAGACTTTACCTCTTTCATGTTTACATGGATGGAGCTGGAACATATTCTTCTCAGTAAAGTCTCTCAAGAATGGAAGAAATAGTACCCAATGTACTCACCCCTACTATGAGACTAATTTAGGACCTTCACATGAAAGCTATTACCCAGTTACAATCTAAGAAAAGGGGGAAAAGGGAAAGGGTGGGGAGGGAGGGGGAGGTTGGTAGACGGAAGGGGATGGATGGGATTACACCTGTGGTGCATCTCACAAGGGTATATGTAAAACTTGGCAAATGTGGAATGTAAATGTCTTAGCAAAATAACCAGGAAAATGCCAGGAAGGCTATGTTAACCAGTGTGATGAAAATGTGTCAAACGATCTATGAACCGAGTGTATGGTGCCCCATGATCACATTAATGTACACAGCTATGATTTATAAT
>CAUYPK010036581.1:0-50014 GCA_963574355.1 Loris lydekkerianus
CTAAAAATAGACCTGCCATTCGATCCTATAATTCCTTTACTAGGTTTATACCCAGAAGACCAAAAGTCACAATATAACAAAGATATCTGTACCAGAATGTTTATTGCAGCCCAATTCATAATTGTTAAGTCATGGAAGAAGCCCGAGTGCCCATCGACCCACGAATGGACTAGCAAATTATGGTACGTGTATACCATGGAATACTATGCAGCCTTAAAGAAAGATGGAAACTTTGCCTCTTTCATGTTTACATGGATGGAGCTGGAACATATTCTCCTTAGCAAAGTATCCCAGGAATGGAAGAAAAAGTATCCAATGTACTCAGCTCTACTATGAAGCTAAAGTATAGCTTTCACATGAAGGCTATAACCCAACTATACCACAAGACTATGGGGAAAGGACTAAGGATGGGGAAGGGAGAGGGGTGGTTTGGGTGGAGGGAGGGTAATGGGTTGGGCCACATCTATGGTGCATATTTTTATCTATAATAAAAAAAATAATAAAATTAATTTTTAAAAAAACTTTAGACAAAAAAAAAGCTTTGTGAATATGAGGGTTCAGTGAATATGCTTTGTGATATTGTGATATTAGAAATATGTATTTGGTTTCTGGCAAAGACCTTCTAAAGTCCTTGTAATTTCCTGAGCAATAGGAGTCCTAGGTCCATCTTTGGTACTAATATTGGATTTCTGATCTCTGATTTTTGACACAGAGTCCCTAATCCCATAGAATTTCCTGGGTGGTAGAAGTGTCTTTTGTTCTGAGATAAATTTTGGTGGGCTCCAGGATGGGGCTGGTCACAAGAAAAATTGAACCAGGGTTAGAAGTTTGGAATTTTCAGCCCCATGTCCCATTCTTTGCGAAAGGGAGAATAGCTGGAAATTGAATTAATAATCATTCATGCCAAGGGAGGAGTCAAGTGGCCACCTAGAAGCAGCTTTTACCAGAGCCTCCTCTGCAGAGGGACATATATGGGACTGAAGTGGACTTGGAGAAGCTGAAGGAGGGGAGCTGAACACAGAAAGAAGTAAGCAAGGTGCACATCATCTCTGCTGAAGCAAGTGGTAGACCAAGAAAGAAGAAGGAAGACAACTAAGATCAAGTACAGAGTGACTTGCTGGAAGGCATCCATTGCCAAGAGAACGGAAGACCCCCTCCCCCAGGCAGGAGACCTGCAGCAGGCTTACCAGAGTAAGCAGGGAACAAAAGAGACCTCTTACTTCATCCCATGGGAGAGAGCTGCTAAATGCCAGGCCCATACCAGTGAGGTCACACCTCCAAGCTTAGGCCCTGTCCTGCCCGGCACAAAAGAGAGCAAATATTTTCTCCACAATCCTCATCACACAACTCATCTTTCCCGCTTTCATGGTGCCTGAAAGATTGCTCCCTGCAGAGAGGCCAGTGTGGCAAGTTCAATGAGAGGCTGGGCCTTTTGTGGGCCCCTGGGCAACAGCATGGAAACAGTGGCTTCTCAATTCTAACTTTAGCAGGGAGAGGGGCAAACTTTCCTGACTCTCTTTCCCACTAGAAAATACCCTTCTTCAGTCCCATGGGATTTCTCAAACAGATCTGCCTGCAGATTTCTGTTTTCTGTCTGCCTGGAGACCACCTGAACTTGTTTTGGTGGGCTTTGCTAGCACTACCTGAATGGGTTTGGCTATAACTGGTGGCCAGAGCTGTCCACCTGGTAACCCCCTGGACAGTTTGTGTGGGTGTTGCTAGCACTGCCTGTGAGAGTTTGACTAGATCTGGTGGCCAAGGATGTTGGCCTGATGACCCTCTGAATTCCTTTGGGTGGATGTTGGTAGTACAGCCTGAGCAAATTTGACTAGAACTCATGGCCAGAGGTTTCTATCTGGTGACCCTCTGAAACTGAGCAGCAGTGAAATTGAAACAGTGAGGGGTGGATTTAGGGAGTCTGTCTGCAGATTCCCCTTCTGCAGCTACCATTGGTAGGGGGTGGGGTTGCAGATGTTTATATCTGTGCCCAGCAGAGATTACAGCAAAATACCTTGACTCCCTAGGATTGGGTAGAGGATAGGCTGACATTGAGAGTGTCAGGTTGAGCTACCACATCAAACCAGCACTCAGAATCTCTGGCTATTGCCCTTATAGGGATCCTTGCAAGGCTGTAGGGAAAAGTCACAATCACAAGCCCCAGCTCAGTGGAGAAGGGGTGGTTAGCTCCAGTTCCTGGAGCTTCCTGAGCCAGTCTCACCCTGTCAGATTTACTTGCCAAAAAGGTTAGTACAGTGTTTCCTAAAGGATTAGGCCCCAACAAATATTCAGGGAGAACCTACCAATTCAAGTAAAAAATGTATAATATACATATACATGTATATGTATATAATATACATGTATATTATGTATATATACTTTTTTTTTTTATCTGAAAATACTCATGGGGAGGAACCAGCAGAAGAACTCTGGCAAAATGAAAAAATCAGAGCAGATCAACTCACCCAAGAGATACAATGGAAAATACTATTTATAGAAATATTGCTAAAATTTCAGAAATAGAACTCAAGATATGGATGGCATATAGGATGATTGGAATGGAGAAAAAGATGGAAATAGAAATCAAAAAAATAGTTGAAAAGTTGTCTCAAGGAATTAATGAATTCAAAGACAAAGTCATCAAAGATGTGGGCATAAATATGAAAGATATAGCAGAGCAGAGCTGAAAAAATTTAAAAAGGCATTCAAGGAGCCAAAGCACAGTAGAAACCTTTCGTAATAGAGTTGAACATGGAGAAGAATCTCAGAACATTTTATCCTAACAAAACTTAATGCACATTCTTTCCATCTGCCCACGAATTATCCTCCAAAACTGATCATATCTCAGGACATAAGTCTAACCTTAACACATTCAAAAGAATAAAAATTATTCCTTGTATTTCTCAGACCATCACAGCATAAAAGTTGAACTCAATAGCAATAGAAATTTTCAGACTCAAATAAAGTCATGGAAACTAAATAACCTTATGCTGAATGACAGCTGGGACAAGGACAAGATTAAGAAGATCATTAGATTTATGGAACAAAAAGATAATGAAGCCACAAACTATCAAAATCTGTGGAATGCTGCATAGGCAGTCATAAGAGGGAAATTTATAGCATTCAATGCCTTCATCAAGAAAATAGGAAGAGAACAAATCAACAGCCTAATGGACCATCTCATGCAACTGGAAAAGGAAGAACAATTCAACCCCCAACCCACCAGAAGAAAATAAATAACTAAAATTAGAGAACAATTAAATTCAATTGAAAACAAAAAAAAAAAATCATTCAGAAGATCAGTGAAACAAAAAGTTTGTTCTTTGAAAAGATTAATAAAATTGATAAGTCCTTGCCCAGACTAAGGAGAAACCAAAAAGTAAGATCTCTCATAACTTCAGTCAGAAGTGATAAAGGGTAAATAGCAACAGATACCACAAAAATGCAAAAGATCCTCAATGATTACTACAAAAAACTTTATTCTCAGAATATGAAAATGTAGAGGAGATGGATCAATACCTGGAAGCACACCACCTTCCTAAACTCAACCAGAAAAAAATTAGAAATTTTGAATAGACCTATATCAAACACTGAAATAGCATCAATTATACAAAATCTCCCCCCAAAAAAGAAAAGCCCAGAACCAGATGACTCCACATCAGAATTTTATCAAACCTTCAAAGAGGAACTAATTCCTATATTGCATAATCTATTCCAAAACACAGAGAAGGAAGGAAGCCTCCTCAACACATTCTACAAAGCCAATATAGTCCTGATCCCCAAACCTGGAATGGACTCTCCAGAAAAGGAAACTATAGACTAACATCATTAATGTATATTGATGCAAAAATATTCAATAAGATCTTAGCAAGCAGAATACAGTACATATTTAAAAAGTCGCTGATGACCCACCATGATCAAAAGCGTTTTGTCCCAGGAATGCAGAGTTGGTTCAACATATGTAAATCCATAAATATCATTCACCACATAAATACAATTAAAAACAAAGACCATATGATTCTCTCAATTGATGCAGAAAAAGCTGGTGATAATATTCAGCATCCTTTAATAATAAGAGCACTTAAGAAAACAGGGTTAGGTGGGGCATATCTTAAACTGACAGAGGCCACAAACCCACAGCCAATATCATATTGAAGAGAGTAAAACGGAAAGTATTTCCACTCAGATCTGCAACTAAACAAGGATGCTTGCTGTCACCACTGCTATTCAACATAGTGCTGGAAGTCCTATCTATTGCAAGAGAAGGAGATCAAGGGTATTCAAATGGAGACAGAGGAGGTCAAAGTCTCACTCTTTGCAAATGACATGATCTTATACCTGAAAAACCCTAGCAACTTAACTACAAAGCTTTTAGAAGTGATCAAGGAATATAGCCATGTCTTGGTATACAAAAGCAATACCTGCAAATCAGTAACCTTCATATATTTCAACATCAGTCAAGCCTAGAATAAAATCAAAGACTCTATTCCTTTTACAGAAGCTCCATAAAAAAAGATGAAATACCTGGGAATTCATCTAACAAAGGACATATGGAAAGATCTCTATAAAGAGAACTATGAAAGCCTGAGAAAAGAAATAGCATAAGACATTAATGAATGGAAAAACATACCATGCTCATGGCTGGGAAGAATCAACATTGTTAAAATGTCCATACTATCCAAAGTAGTCTAAAGATTTAATGCATAATGAGCACCAACATCATACTTTGAAGAACTTGAAAAAATAATACTTAATTTCATATGGAACCACAAAAAAACCAAATAGCCAATACAATTTTTAGAAATAAAAATAAATCTGGAGGCATCACATTAGCAGACTTCAGGTTAACCTACAAGTCTATAGTGATCAAAACAGCATGATAGTGGCACAAAAACAGAGACATAGATCTATGGAATGGAATAGAGAGCCTAAAGATGAACCCAGCCACACATCATCATTTGATCCTTGATAATGCGTGCACTGGGGAAAAGAATCCCTATTTAGAAAATGGTACTGAGACAACTGGTTAGAAGACTGAAACTAGACCCACATCTCTCACCATTGACAAAAATTGATTCTTGGTAGATAAAAGATTTAACAAAACAATAAAAATTCTAGAAGAGAATGTGGGGGAAATACTTGAAAATACTGGCCTGGGAAAAATTTTATGAGGAAAACCCCCACCCCGGCAATTGCAGTGACACCAAAAACAAATAACTGGGTTTTGACCAAACTAAAGAGCTTCTGCACTGCTAAGGGTACCACAACCATGGCAAACAGACACTTCTCCCCAGAATGGGAGAAGATTTTTGTATGTTATGAATCTTACAAAGGGCTAATAACTAGAATCTATAGAGAACTCAAATTAGACATCAAGAGAAAAGCAAACAACCCCATTTCTATGTGGGCAGGAGACTTGAACAGAAACTTCTCTGAAGATGACAGATGAATGGCCTACAAACACATGCAAAAATTCTCATCATTTAATCATCAGAGAAATGCAAATCAAAACCACTCTGAGATATCACCTAACTCTATTGAGATTAGCCCACATCACCAAGTTTCAAAACTGCAGATGCTGGAATGGATGGGAAGAGGAGGGAACACTTCTACACTGCTGGTAGATTGCAAACTAATACAATCTTTATGGAAAGAAGTATAGAGAATTCTCAAAGAACTAAAAGTTGACCTTCCATTTGATTTTGCAATTTGATTACTAGGTATCTACCCAAAAGAAAAGCATTTTACCACAAAGACATTTGCACCAGAATGTATATTGCAGCTCAGTTCATAATTGCCAAGTCATGGAAATGACCCAAATACCCATCAACCTATGAATGGATTAACAAATGATGGTATATATATATTATGGAACCATTTCTTATTCAACCATAAGAAATGATGGAGACTTTACATCCTTTATGGAGGTGAAAGACGTTCTTCTTAGCAAAGTGTCTCAAGAATGGAAAAACAATATTCAATGTACTCAATACTAATATGAAACTAATATATAAATAATTACATACTCGTATGAATGATAAAACACAAAAATAGTCTAGCAAGGGGGAGGAGTGAGAGAGGAGAGGGGAGGGCTACTGGAGGGAGGAAGGAGGGCTTTTGGTGGGATCTCACTAATGCAGTGGTTCTCAATCTTTCTAATGCCTCCTAATGCTGCGACCCTTTTATACAGTTCCTCATGTTGTTCCAACCATACAGTTCCAACCATACAATTATTTTCATTGCTACCTCATAACTAATTTTGCTACTGTTATGAATCATAATCTAAATATCTGAAATGCAGGATGTATTTGCATTGTTACAAGGGGTCATGACCCACAGGTTGAGAACCGCTGCACTAAGGTGTACAATGCAAGGGTATTTAACACACCCCTTGGGTGAAGGGCTCTTCTACACCTTGAACTTTAGAAGTGAAAACATTGTAACCTAAAAATTTGTACCCTCATACTAATTTGAAATTTCAAAAAATGAAAAAAAAAATCAATTTTGCCTATGTCACAGGAGACTCTGAGGCTCCTATGGAGCCATGATTGCTTTCACATTGGCAAATGCATCCATGCACCAGGAGGGTGGTGTGCTCAACTCCACAGGACAGGAGCTCCTGCACTGCAACCCAACCCTAACCCTAACCCTAACTCTTTATGAGCATCAGGAATGTGACTCCTGAGTAGCAATTACAGGAAAGCAAAGCAGGGTTCCTGTACTCAGGACCCTTCAAGATCTCACCCAGTGTATCTCTTCATCTGGCTATGCCTTTGTATCCTTTTTGATATACTATATAATAAATGGGTAAATAACGTCTTTCCCCAAGTTTTATGTATCCTCATAACAAATAATGGATCCCTATGAGGGTTTGAAGGAACCTTGATTTACAGTCAGCTGGTTAGAAGCACAGGTCACAGCCGAGGACTCACTGCTGGCATCTGAAGTGAGGGCAGTCTTGCAGGACTGTGCCCTTAACCTGTGTGACCTGCAGATAGTGTCAGCATGTAATTTAATTACAAGGCACCCAGGTAGTGTCTACTGAAGAAGTACTTGGTGTGTGGGGAAAAAAAACGCACACAGTAGTCACAGAAGTATTTGGTATTTTGTTGAGTGTGCAAGTGGCAAAAACAGTTTGGTTTTTCTTTCTCTTACATCATCATAGCAAAATCTTTGTGCATATCAACTATTTCCTTAGTATAGACTCTGTAGCTTGGAATTATTGAGATAGAGAGTGCTATGCTTGAATGTGTTCCCCAAAGTTTATATCTTGGAAATTTAATCCCCCCAGCAACAGTGTTGAGAAGTGGGAGCTTTATGAGGCGAGTCGTTCACGAAGGCTCTGACTGTTGCTGCCTAACCAGGTTCATTGCCCTCTGCTCAAGAGGAAGCCAACAGGTAGAGGCAGAGAAAGGCTTCATTCTGCGGGGTTCCAAACAGGGAGAGAGGAGGAATCTCTCAAATATGACTTCCTGAACATTTGAAAGACAAGGTTTTTAAAGACAGTTTGACAGGCACAAGATTAGGCAACCAGGGCAAAATCTTGTTTTGAATTTGTGCCTGGATAGGGGTCACAATTCCACTTGAGTGTCTCGGTCTGGGTGGGCCAGCCGACCCACAGGAATGCAGGATCTGGAAGGTGATCTCAGAAACTGCCTTTAAAAGGTGATGTTAATGCATGTATTTGCAGACAACATGAAGAATCTTTATGAGCATCAAGAATATCACTCCTGAGTAGCAATTAAAGGAAAGCAAAGCAGGAGACAGCTATACCTGTGTCTTTGCAAAGTTCAGGCCCTTACCATGGTTCTTACCTTATACCCTTTATTAATTTGCAAAAGGAGGTTTCAATGACTTCATTAATGTCGTTTTGATGGGAGGGGGTTCCTGATAAAAGAATGAATTCTGCCCCCTCCATGCTTTCTCTCCCAGGCTCACTTATCCTTCCACAAGGATGTTGCCTCAAGAAGGTCCTAGCCAGATGTGATCTCTTGATCTTGGACTTCTCAGCCTCTGTCATTGTGAGAAATAAATTTCTGTTCTTCATAAATTACCCCATCTGTATTGTGCTATAGCAACACAAAATGGACCAAAAGCCATTTGTATGTTTTTATAGGTTGGATACAGGTGGCCAAATTGACTTCCAAAAAAGTTGTACCAATTTATGCTCCCACCACACAGTGAGTGCCTGCTTTATTACCTCCTTGTATAAGTGCATTTTTATAGTCAGAGATTCAAATTAGAGAAAATATTTCATGAGACAGAAATAAATTATCTCTCAATCCGGCAAACATTTAGGGAAGGTACCTGGTACCCTCCAAGATGTCATGCTCCCTACTTTCACAGGCATCCCTCACTCAATGCTCACAACTGTGCCAAGTAGGCATTAAGAAATGAGCATAGAATTCAGAGACTAATGAGCTGCAAAAGTAAATCAGGACGTAAATCGTGGATGCTATGGTTTGTGGACTGAGGGCAGCCAGAAATCTAAATGCATTTGGTTTGACTAAAAGTTACAGAACACCCTTGAGGGGTTAGGAGCTGGCTCCAAATAAGATTAAAGAAACAGGCAGAGAGATGTTTGAGGTTTGTATCCCACGAATATGTATAATTATTATATATCAACTAAAAATAAAAGGCAAAAAGAATGTGTAGTATTAATTCAATTAAAACTGTATTTGTTAATCTTGGAGGGGAAGAAAGAAAAGAAAACAAATGGACAAAAATCCAACCTCAGCCCCATTCATTACTCCTGGGGCAAGGAAAAACCCAGTACTGTAAAACATCAGAGGTTGAATGAGGAGGAGGGACAGAGGAGACAGGTTCACTTCGTGAGTGCTGACAAGTAAATTTTGTTGAACCAGAAAGAAATTAGCAGTTCAGGGAGCTAAGAAGAAAGCCTGAAATCCTGGACATTTCCTCAAAGAAAAGAAACAAGAGCTTAAAGGCACGTTAGCAGCACTGTCTTCCCACAGTCATACAGGAGAGAAGAAACAAGATAGTTGGCCAGAAAACACACACTATGTGATGAAAGGGAATTATGATGTAACCAAGATGATAGAAACTAGGCCAATGAGGCCGGGTGATTAAATTACCAGGGTTTAATCCCCCAGCTGGGAAAAATCCAGGAGAAAGAAGGAGGTGTGTGAAAATAAAACATTACACTTAGAAGTAAAGCCATTTTCCGAAGGCCTTCAAAACGCAAATGGCAACAACAATAACGATAAAAGCAATATTACATTGCACACCGCCAGGTATGGCAGGCACAGAAAAAATTACAGAGTAGGCAAAAGCAGTGATAAGGCCAGAGTTAAATATGCTGTTATCTGGTAAAAGTTAACCAGAGGGAACTCTGGAGGTAGATAATGATAATGATGAAAGATAAGAAACCCGTGTCACTGTATCAGGCATCTCCGTGAGCTCCACCGTGTAGTTGAGGCTCAGAGTGGATATGACTGGCAGTCTTGGCCTCTCAGGCCTATCATTTCAATCTCTCTCCTGTGTTTCTTCGATGTTTGCAGACTGTCAACATGAATGTCCACTCTTCTCGCTGGACACCAGGGCCCCCTGCACACAGTTCTTTTGGATCTTAACCTTGTTGTTTCCTTCTTTCTTTCTGGTTGTGACTCTCAGCCTTGAATCTTGGATATTTAACTGCATCTTGGCCCAGTGTCTTTCCCAAATGGCAATTAGACTTTTTTTGTAAATCAAGGTAATGCTCACATCACCCAAAATTAATCCCTTTAAAGTGTGCTGTTCAGTGGCATCTCAGTACATTCACGGTATTGTATAACCTCCACCTTTATCTAGTTCCAAAATGACAATTAGCTTTTGCTAACATTTAGTAGCTATAAGAGTTGTTTGGTTACTAGGCGTTCTCCTTTGTGTTACTAGGCATTCTCCTTTGTGTTAAATCTGCTTCGTGTTCTACGACCTTCTTATACTTGAATGGTGATGTCTTTCTCTAGGTTTGGGACATTCTCTGTTATTATTTCATTGAATACACTTTCTAACCTCATCTCTCTCTCTACTTCCCTGTAAGGCCAATGATTTTTTTGAGGCTTTGAGGTTATTTTTTAGGTCCTGCAGGGGTGTGTTATTCTTTTCTTTTTTCCTTTTTTCTCTTCTGACTACCTATTTTCAAATAGCCTGTCTTCAAGCTCACTGATTCTTTCTTCTGCTTGATTGATTATGTTGTTGAGAGACTCTGATGCATTTTTCATTTGTCGGTTAAAATTATTGGCTCCAGGATTTCTGCTGCATGTTTTTTATTATTTCAATCTTTTCATTAAATTTCTCTGATAGGGTTCTGAATTCCTTCTCTGTGCTGTCTTGAAGTTCACTGAGTTTCTTCAAAACAGCCATTTTGAATTCTTTGCCCAAAAGGTCACATCTCCATCACTCCAGAATTGGTCCCTTGTGCCTCATCTAGTTTGTTTGGTTAGGCCTTGTTTTCCTGGATAGTCTTGATGCTTGTGGATGTTAGTTGATGTCTGGGCATTGAAGAGTTAGGTATTTATTCTGATCTTTGCAGTCTGGGCCTATTTGAACCTCTCCTTTTTGAGAAAGCTTTCCAGATATTCAAAGGGCATTGATTGCTGTGATCTAACTCTTCGGTCAGTACAGCTGTGTCAGCACAGGAGACTCCTCAAGCCAGTATAACTATGATCCTTGCTGACTCCTGGGGATGCCACTTGGGTGGACTTGGCAAAGACATAGGATAACTCTCTGTATCAACAAAGTCTCTCACCCTCTTCAGTCACTCTCTTCACTGGGCTTCTGGAGCTGGCGAGGGTGGGGTGGGGTGGAGGGGGGAGTGATGTGGGCACTCCCTTGTGGTCACCACAGCTAGGACTGTGCCAAGTCACAACTAAAGCCAACCCAGTCTCACCCAAAGCCCAGCCAACTGCTGCCTGGATACCTCTGATGTTTATTCGAAGTTCAAGGGCAATTTACTCAGCAGGTGTGAATCCTGTCAGGACTGGGTCCTTCTCTCCAGGGCAACGGGTTTCCTCCTGGCCCAGGGTGGGTCCAGAAATGCCTGGAATCAGGTGCTTCGGGTGTCTGCTTAGTACTTTGTTTTACTGCTTCTGAGATTGTACCCAAGTTGCAAAACAGAGTCCTCTGAGCTCTTTCCTTTTCTCTCCCCCGGTGGAGGAAGACTTCCCCTAAGCTGCACTACCTGGAGCTGGGGAGGGTGACACAGGCACTGGCGTGGCTTCTGCTGCTGGTGATTTTCTGGTTCAATCCGCTGGCTCTGAACCAGCACAACCATAAGAATGGCTCAAGGACTGCAGTATTTGTGGCATGGCCAGTCTTACAAATTTATTCCAGGCCCCAGGCTGCTTTCTGTCAGCCAGTGGTGGGGCTGGCCAGAACTCAGGTTTCTACCACTGGGACAGAGGATTTCCCTCTGGACAGCTGCCTTCTTGCCGAGGGCTCATATGGCCTTTCCTCAGTGCCTGTGTGCTGAGGGAGGAGGGGGAACACGAGGCCTGTTGGATCAGGGCCCTGCCCTTTGACCTCATTTAAATTCAACCTTAATTACTTCCTTTGCAGCCCCATCTCCAGATACAGCCCCACTGAGGGTTAGGGCTGCCACACGCAAATTCGTGGACATGTGTGGACACGAAGCTTCTGTCTGTAACACAGAACACGCAGAGCTCATGTGGCTCAGAACAGAGGCTCTTTGAGAAATTAAGCAGGAATCCACATTTTACACCACAAAGTGGATGTTTTCTCAGTGTGGCCACAGTCTCCTGGTTTGTTAACCTAAGCAGGATCTCGAGAAACTGTGCTTTGTTTAAACTTGGCTTTGGGTTCCTTTTTTTTTACTTTTGCTTTTGTTTTTACCAGTAGCAAGTCAGCGCACATGAGTTAGGTGGACTCGTGGCCTTTTCTCCAAATGTTTTGGAGGAACAGAACCAATATCTTCTCAAGGTCTCTCCCACCAAACTGGAAAGCAAATGCAGATCCTGTAGACACTAAGCCCAAGCACAGAAATGTCGTGATGGGACAGACCTTACTGGTCCTGCCACATGCTGCTGCTAATTTGAACCAGGGGACTTCTGCACATCTGGAATCTGTTCCTATCGGCCTTGACGCCTGGGACCCTTAGCCAGCACCCTGGATGTGGGGGGGAAGGCCGCAGGCACTGAAAAGCCATTGCCCTCAGCCAACTCACTCACACAAGGGGCAGGTGGCAGGCTTCCAGTTGGCCAAAAGACTGCCCTGAGCTGACAGGGCCTTGTCCACTTTGTCCTCACCACTGCCAGGAAGCTTGAGTGGTTCTACTGTAATAAAAATTCAATAAGAAGTAACAGGAAGAAGGACCAGGTACGGTGACACATACCTGTAATCCCAGTACTCTGGGAGGCCGAGGTTGGTGGATTGCTTGAGCTCAGGATTTTGAGACCAAAAGTAAGCAAAAGTAAGACCCCAATTCTAAAAATAGCTAGGTGTTGTGGCGGGTGCCTGTAGACCCAGCTACTAGGAGGAGGCTGAGGCAAGAGGTTCGCTTGACCCCAAGAGCTGGAGGTTGCTATGAGCTATGATGACTCCACGGCACTCTACCCAGGGTAATCAAGTAACATTTGTCTAAAAAAAAAAGAGTAATAGGAAGAAATGAAAAGTGCTGTGTTCACTCTCACATGTAGTGAAAAGAGAAACACAGAACATGCCCATCTCCTCCCTGAGTACTTTTTGCCAGGTCATTCTCCCACAAGCAGAACTATCTGAAATTACTTTCCTAGAAGTCTTAGGAGTTTCTGTTAAAGATGATGCCCCATGATCATACCAATGTACATAGCTATGATTTAATTTAAAAATAAATAAATAAATAAATATACACTCTAGAGGGACGGCTCTCTCCTTTATGTCAACAAACGCTCCTTTCTGTGGAATAGTCCTCAAAATATTCCATCAATTTTGAGGGTCTCTACCTCAAAATATTCTATCAATTTCCCAAGCATTTCTCTGCAAGACCCTTCCCAGGAGCTGTCACTACTGCTGGGCACACACTCTGAATTTTGCTTCCAGACCCGATGATGATTTTCAAAGCATGGGATGACAAAGGCATTCCTAAACCTCGTCTCTACCTCTCTCAATCTCCTCAGCATGTACATAGCTATGATTTAATAAAAAAAAAAAAAAAAGAAAGAAAGAAAAGAAAATAAATTCTTTTCTTAACCTTTTATAACAATGCCCATAGCTGTTCACAATGGTAAGGATGGTTCTTATTTATGCAGAAGAAATCATTCTGATCAAATGGAAAAAATGCACAAAGATGTCAAACCACTGACTCAACAGGAAACATTCTCACAAAGGACTTTTATGTGAGACAATCCACAGATATGGAAGGTGTGAGATACAGTTGAAAAAAGGTTACAAGAGGATAGAATCTGAATCCCTGTTGGAAGCATTTGTTTTGTAAAATTTGGATTCATTCAAAAGGCACTCAAAGATTCAGAAGGCCTTATGTGGCCCTAAGGCTGTAGGTTTCCCATCCTGGTAGACTTTTGGAATCCCAAAGACCTGGGTTCAAGTCCAAGCTCTGCTACTTAGCAGCTATAAGAACTTGGGCAAATTATATTCCCAGCTTCCAATTCCTAATCTGCAAAAATGAGATAATGACTCTACTCTGCAAGGCTGTTGACAATTCCATAAGGTAAAATGGCAGTTTTCTTAGCCCACTCTGCATAGAACATCAGCTGGGAGTATTTAAAAACAACACATTATTCTTAGTAAAGCATTACAAGAATGGAGAAGCATGAATCCTATGTTCTCAATTTTGATATGAGGACAATTAATGACAATGACACGGTGTGGGGGAAGGGGAGAGCAGAGAAAGAAAGAAGGAGGGAGGGGTGAGGAAAAGGAAGAGCAGAGAGAGGGAAGAAGGAAAGGGGTGGGGCCTTGGTGTGAGCCACACCTTTTGAGGGCAAGACACGATTGTAAGAGGGACTTTACCTAACAAATGCAATCAGTGTAATCTCGTTTCTTGTACCCTCAATGAATCCCCAACAATAAAACAACAACAACAACAACAACAAATGTCTAGGATTCTGTAGTATCTTGAATAATGCCCCCCACATACACACACACACAAATTTATGCCCATCTAGAAACTAAGACTATGGCCTTATTTGGAATAAGACTCCTTTGCAGATATGATCAAGGTAAGGGTCTAAATCTAAATCCAATGAGCATGGTCTTACACGACACAGAAAAGAAAACAGAGACATACAGGAAGGAAGGCCGTGTGAAGATGGAGGCAGATATTGGAGGGACATATCTATAAAACAAGGCACCCCGGAAGTTGGGGAAAGAGCATGGAATTAGTTGATCTTCCCTTGGAATCTCCTAGAGAAACCAACCCTCCAAAAACCTTGGTCTCAGACTTCCAGCCTCCAGACCTGTGAGAGAATAAATGTATGTAGTTTTAAGCCATCAGATGTCTGGTAATTTGTTAGAGCATTCCCCAGGAAACCTAGCAGCTCTGATGAAATTGCACAGTAGTAATAGGTGTAGGAGGCCTGCCGAGTGCTGGCAGCCATTGTTCAGTCTGTGTGGCCACCATTCTGCAGCCTCTCCTGCTCCCAATTGAGATGAGGCGTGGGAAGTGCACACTGGATTCTCAAGACTTCGTGCAAATAGAAAAATTAAATACCTCACTAATAATTTTTATGTGGATTACATGTTGAGATAATATTTGCAACATATGGAGTTAACAAATTAGGCATATTTGCTTATATGAAATCAATTTCACTGATTTCTTTCCACCCTTTTTTAGTGCAGTTACTAGAAAAATTTAAATTAAACATGTACCTCAAATTATATTTGTATTGGACATTGATGTTCTAAGCACTAGGAACATAGTGGTGAACAAAACCAAGTCCCTTCCCTTGGAAGCATCACATCCCACCACTTTTCTGGGGCAGGACAATGGAGGGTGGTTGAGGAAGACCTCCCAAAGGGGTGTGGTGCACCTAACAGAGCTTCTACTATAGGACATTTTCTGAGCTCCTGCTGCCTTGAGCTCCCAAATCCTTAGCATCAGGACATCCCAGGGAATGGTCCTCGAATGCCAGAAAGAAAGGACTCCTTCCCCTCTATGAGCCCTGGAACCAAACCCAGCAATAGGCCAGTGACCCATCCAGACTTCCTGTGTCCTGTGGGTGAGAAGGGTGCCTTATGTGACTTCATAAATTCTGCCTGGCCCACTTTTATCCTGGGTGATAAAAATTGAGGACAAAGTGATTTGCCTACTTTGAATTGTTTACATGAAATTTTTTTTAGCAAAGAAATAAAGGACAGATAGTTCATGTATAAGCATTGTTCTGCCAATCCCACTGCACGATTTATCTGAATGAATTATTACTTCAAAGATGAGGTTAACCGGTATAAATCATGGGAATGTTCTAAGGTGATCAAATGTTCTGTGTTCTACAAACAGAGATAGTTTTACTTCCTCCTTTCCATTCTAGCTGCCTTTTATTCATTTCCTGGCTAATTTTCCTGGCCAGAACTTCCAGTAATTACTGAATACTTACACTAGCCACTGTGCTAGTATTTTACATGCATCATTTCATTAAACTTTCCAACCCCCCTATGAAGAAAATGGCACTATTGGTCACATGTTGTGGATAAACTAACTTGGACCTCTTACAGAAGTTTCCACACTAGTAAGTCCAGAACTTGAATCTGAAACTGCACTGTCTGACACCATAGCTTAAATTTTGAAGGCAATCCTTTGCCCTTTCAAATAGGCACAAGGTGAAGGGGCCCACGTGCCATTCTGGACTTGAACTTAGAGACCTAAATAGTTTTGTATATAGTTACTGTGTATATATGTAACTTTTTTTTGCTAACCTGAATAGTGCGTGGGTTGCCTTGAAGTTTAACAATACTGTACCTCAATATACCCAATATCCTCCATTCCCTGCACCCATGGGGGGATTTCTATTCTCAAACACAAAGAAAGAAGAAGAGAAGAAGGTGAACCCCAGAGAAAAAGTGCCAAGGGATGGGCTGGCTCCCCGAGACTATCTCAGGCAGCAAGAGAGAGAGAGAGACTGTTCTCTTAATTCTGGATAATAATGGAAGGAGACCATTTTCAGGTTCTTTTTCCCCTAAGAATATAATTAAATATCCATATAGCTAAATTTAAATAATCAGAGTATTTCTATACAGGGAAGGAAAGTAATACACGTGGAATATCCACTTTCAACATCCAAGCTTAACTGTTGGTCACTTAATCCTTGTAGTAGCTCCGCGGCAGAACTATTGGAAAAAAGAGGCAGCTGAGTGTTAGGGAAGTTTATAACTTCCTGAAGTCACACGGCTAGCAGGAGGCAAAGCTCAAGTGTGCACAGGCCTGTCTGACACTGCTATCCTCACCGCGTTCTGTGAGATTCTGGATGGCTTCCCTGACTCCCCAAAGAAAAAGGAAATGACAGGGCCGTTGGCTTCACCCTGACACACGGGTTCCCATCCAATCTCTATGCTAAGCTTTTCCATCTGATATCTGCATTTGAATAATTTTTAAAAAACCAATTTCCAACTCTCCAATTTCTATAAGTTCTCTCTTCTAAAAAATTGGCCTAAGAACAAGCTTTTGTTTTTGTCCCTTTCTACGGTTCCTGCCAAAATTCCCCTCCCCCTATTTTATAAAAAACAAAACCAATCAATTACTATGCAGCATTGTTCCAGGTGTTAAAATCTCCAGGGCCCCAAACAAAGGAACAATTCAAGACACCATTAAACTCTCTTCTGTCACGTGTATGTTCCACAACAATTTTAGTTTTGTGCGTATAAAAGTTTTAAAATTTTGTAAGATCTTTATATTACGATAGCCATTTGTTTAGTAATAATTTATCATTCTGTCTCAATCCAGGAGAAAAATTTAAACCTATGAAATTAAAAATGTACACATATATACACATATGTATATTTATCAAGGAAGCACAAAAACAAGCACAAAATGTAACACATTAAGATGAACTTTGAAGAGAACTAGAATGGAAGTACAAGGTCAAAGACAAAAGAGAATGATATAAAATTTCCTTCTATTAAAGAAGAGTTTGTACTTGTATTTTTAGATTGGATGATGGTGGGTATTAAATCATTCCAATGAACACATTTGAAAAGAGTAACAGTTATGTTACAAGTTGTAATTTTACAGTATTACAGAAGCTACATCCTTTGCATTTACATAAACTTATTTTGAAAAAACTTAGGTGTTTACTGCAAAATATGGGTGAGGGCACAAAGTTTTTCAAAACTATATTACAGAGTATCCAATGGGTCCACACCTATGGTGCATCTTGGAAGGGTGCAAATGAAGTTTACTAAGTGTAGAGTATAAGGGTTTGAGCACAATAATTAAGAAAATGCCATGAAGGCTATGTTAACCAGTTGGGTGAAAATATTTTGGACTGTATATGGAACCAGCACATTGTACTGCATGATTGCATTATTGTACACAGGTATTATTTAATTAAAAAAAAAAAATTAACCATCACTGCAAAAAAAATTAAAAAAGTGTAAATTCTACATTAGCCGTACCCAAATATCTGGCTCTGTTAACATGAACTGTGTGGTTGACTAACAGAATTCTTTGCAGAACTTTAGCTGTTCTTCAAAGAGTGAGTGAGGAGAGAGAAGACAGAAATGACGACCTTGCCTTTTAGGAGACCACACCGAAAATTCCCCACCCACTGGCAAAAAGAGCACCCAAGCAGAGAGCCACTGACGGCTGCGTTGTTCTCTTCCCAGGTGGCTTTGGACCCTAATCCTTTCAAGGCTAGAATGCAATCATCTTGTTGGTACCTTCTTACCATTGTCAATGGCCAGGTTCACGGCAGAGAGTAGCTTGCAAATAATAAAGCCCCACAGGTGTAAGGCAATGGACTCCCCTGTACTATTAGCAAAGGTCTTTGAAGGACTCAATACCTTATGAATACAGAGCCTTCCCTTTATTATTCTACTCCATTAGGCGTGCTTTCTTTTGTCCTGTATAAGCACAGGGCTTTAACTTCTGGAATATTGAATTTCATTGCTTCTCTTCTCTCTTTCCTTCCCCAGGCTACTGAAAATTGGTTGCTGTCCTCAACTGCTCACCCCTCCCCTTGCTCTTCTCCTGGTCATGGTGAATTTGGATCTGCAAATCCTTGAATCAGCTTCAATTATTCTTTAATATATGATAATATTGGTCTTGGCACCAACACTTGTCAGAAATGCTCCCCTTCGCTCTCCCAGAGTGAACTGGCTGCTCTTAATTACAGACCTCTCATCTCTTGCTTTTTCAGCCCAAGTTCAATCTGGTGTGAGAACCTCTACCTCGCCCTTTCTGATTCATGTTCTGGGCGTTATTCAGAATGACCACATGCCTTTTCATTTCTTCCCTTCAAATTCTGATGATACACTTGTTTTGGTAAACCTATGGAGTCCTGCTCTTCATCAGTCTATAACGAATCTCCTGTGTGGCTGGTCACCAGGGATTTCTTAAGAGGGTCCATACTTCCCCCTGGGCCTAAGTTAAGTGTTGATTCCATAGTTTGCCTCTTTTATTTTGGTGGGGGAAGGGCCTTGAACAATGAGGGTGACTTATTCTGGATTCAGGGCAGCCTATTGATAGGATCTCAGGTTGGGTTTGAACCCTGGGTATTCCATAGACCAACTGCATTAACTTGGGGCCAATAATCATCTCTTTGAATCTCAATTTTCCTGTTCAGAAAATAGGAATAATAACACCTTCCTCATAGGTTTGTCATGAGGATTAATCAAGATAATACTTGTCTAATATCTAATTTAATGCCTGACATCTAGTGAGAGCCCACTGACTGGGGGCCGCCATTCTGGCACATGCAGTTGGAAGTGTGTTCAATAGAACATTCAAGACTTAAAGGGGTTTCTGTTCCATTTAGTGAAAAGTGTTAAGGTGGCTCTTTCCTCATCCAGTTACTTTGCACTAACACTTTACAAATATTATTTTTGTTATATTTAAATTTCTTGATGGGAAATCTTTTATATCCCTTTCTCTTCTGTGCATAATGAGTTTTTGTGAAACTCAAAAAAATAAAAGTAGCATTTGCTTTCTTCTGACTATGCTAAACATAATCATTTGTTTTATTCCTGAAATCTGAGTCTCTGTTTCAAAGGCTAGGTTTTGCCCGTTCCTCCCGGGACTTCTTTTCATCAGCACATTCCCCGAGTCCCCGGCCTTTAGAAATCACAGGATACACTGGACATCACGTGCAGACTCAATTTTCAGAAAGCATCTGAGAAAGCTCAGCTTCGGAGATTGATGGTTCTCAGCTTTCAGCTTTAGTTTCTCTCAGGCAGAGGACCATTTGGATCTGGGCCTAAGAACATAGTCACACAATGTCAGAGTATTAGTATTAAGTAGGCGATGCCCCTCTTCCTGCCTCTCCGCCTCATTTAGAAAAACACGAGAAAATAAATCTAATCTGCTCCCAGTTCCCTTGCGCTGTGCCACAGCAGGAATGTTATATGATTTCAAATTACTTATTAGAAATATTCCTGTGGGTATCGTGTTGAGGATCACTTTTCCAAGGTTATTATTGTGCCAGTATCGTTAGGAAAATGAGGTGTAATTCTACCTGTGATCTCATTCCGAAGATTTTCTACCTTTGGACAAAAACCAACTTCCAGGCAGGGAGGAGGACATTTATCTTCTGTTTCACTGTCACTTTGCATCACATTTTGGAGGATGAACTGAGGGTGGGAGGAAAAAATCACTATCTGGAAATGTTTGCTTCTAACAATTCAGTAGAGGCTTTGCTCTGCTTTCAAAGAAGAGGTTGATATTCAGAGGGAGCTTGGAGTCTGAAAAGCCAGTGCTAAGAATTAACTTTTATTTATTTATTTATTTATTTATTTATTTATTTTTGAAACAGAGTCTCACTCCATCGCCCCTTGTAGAATGCCGCAGCATCATATCTCACAGTAACCTCAGTGTCTTGTGCTCAAGGGATTCTCTTGCCTCAGCCTCCTGAGTAGCTGGGACTATAGGCTCCCACCACAAGACTTGGCTGATTTTTCTGTTTTTACTAGAGACAGACTTTCTCTTGCTGAGGCTGGACTCTTAACTCCTGAGGTCAAGTCATCCTCCCGCCTCAGCCTCCCAGAGGGCTACGTTTACAGCCACTGCTCCTGGAAGAATGAAATTGTTGATGTGGCACTTGCACTTATGAACAGAAAACAAGACAAATACTTGTGTAACTCACACAGAGCAATGGAATAGAAGCATAGGTGGCCACAGGGATACATCCCGGGGGACTGAATTCCCAAGTGACCTTGAACAAGTCACTTCCCTTCTCTATGTGAAAATAGCCTTCCTTGGGTCTGTCCGTGCGTGTCTGCAGGGTGAGAGTGTTATCAATTATCTGCATTTTGCTTTCCCTCAGGTGAATCTTTCAAATTCTGTGACATTTGCCATTTAATTATTTTCCAAGTTGACAGCTCTCTCTTTCTGCAAGAAACACTAACATTTTAATTCTTTGTTTTCCTGACATGTAGCTCCCTCCCAGTTTTTACTCGCTCTTTCTGAAGCATTCACCATTGCTGGGGGGTGGCGTGGGGGTGGGCTTGCAACATAAATTTTGCTGCCTTTTTTGCTGCAGAGATGTTTAAAAAGGACAATAGTTTTTCTGAAAACCATTGAGAGCCAGCAAGGACCCCCAAGTTTTATTGAGACATAAACAATCGCTTCCTAGCTCCTTCTGAGTCAGTCTTCAAAGCCAGGGTCCTTGCTTTGCTGGGAGTGAATGTCCGCAAAACGTTAAGGTATCAGATTTGATTAAAAGCACAAACCAACTTCCAAACCAAACACTAGTGACGTTTTGAATTGCCTTCCCCTCTCCCAGTGCAGAAAATTAAGGGCTGACTTCTTTTGCATTCACACATTTTTTGTCCTTTGAGTTCAAAAGATATAATTGCTCTCTGGCTATGCAAACATGGCTGATTTTGATTTATCCAAAAATAATAAATCAATTCTTGAGACATTTTGGGGAAACTTGAAGAGAGCAATAATATTTGTTTGGGTCTCAAGACTAAGTCTTCTTAACTAAGACAAAGTGAGAATATCATGCAATTATTTAGAGGAAATTCAGGACCTTTGGGACAACCGATCATAGAATTCAGGCAAAAGTGGATTTGGGGGCCTGACTCTGTAGATAATTGTGCAACCCTCAGCTGGCTAAGCTGGTCCTGAGAGAGTCCCTACTTTCCTTTCACCCCTTTCCCTGAGTCTGCTTCAACTTGTGTCTCTCGACTAGTAATAAAGTGAATAAATCAAGCAGACTCTAGCCTGGCTTTTGTAAGATATGCTACAAAAAAACGAATGAACAGAAAAACTAAGACACCAAATGAAAGGTATCTTCCCCAAGCTCATTTCTCATTTAAAAAACAAAACAAAACAAAAAACCCAGCCGAGTTCAGCAAACATGAGGTTCGAAACTAATGCTCAGGACCAGATGTTATTAAGTATAAATATTTATAAGACCCATAAATATCCTGGCTAAGCTCAATTTTGCCTTAATGTGGCAAATGTTTCAAATTCGGCTCTTTGGCTGTTTGAAGCCTTTAGGAGGCAGGCTGCAGGAGAAGACGCATTACCGTGGGGAGAGGAAGGGAGCGCTTCTTTTATGTTTTATAACCAGCTTTTCACTGAGGGGTATTGCTTTTCTCAGAAATCACTTCTCGAGGCCTGTCTTTTCTAAGAAGCCAGAAGAAAGCATGGTGGCTACAGCTGTGAATTCAGGGGGCATGGGAGGAACGCACACGTGGTGAAATGTGCATCCTTGCTGTGAGAGGACGGGGGTGGGGGGGGGGTAGGCCAGGTTTCCTTTGTTCTTTCCCCATTTCAGTTATCAGGAAACATGGAGCAAGATCCTAAAAGCCTCAGGGTAGTTGTCCATTAAATGGGTGCATGGTTATTATAAGGGGAGCACAGTTAGCTCTTGTTTTTATTTATTTATTTTTAATTTATTTTTTAGCTTTTGTTTTTAGCACTTTGGTTTGGTTTCCTAGCCTATGCCTTTGTAGAAAGAAAACGGCCACAATATTTAGACAACTATTTTGGTAACATCTTGATGTGCAAATGAAAGAAGTGCAGATAGATACATAAGCTGGAATTTTGTGGCAAAATAGTTCAAACAATGTGAGAATTTTGGCTCTTAGATTGAGTTTGATTTTCCAGATTCTTGAAGAATGAAATCATTATCCTCCTCCTCATCATCATCATCAGCAGCAGCAGCGGCATTATTATTGGAGACACTACCTTGCTCAGCTGGTCTCAAACTCCTGGGCTCACACGATCCTCTTGTTTTAGCCTCCCGAGTGACTAGACTATAACCGACCATGCCCCACTCTCATTATTATTCTTAAACCTCTTGTTAAAACATAAATGATAAGACAAACCATCTGCCTACACGTCTTTTCCACCTGTGAAGATTCAATGCCTTGTTTTCTAAAATCCCATTGGTTTGAATGTTATCACACGGAGTGAACACATAACCTCCTGCATACACTTCATCACTTCACAGAATGATTCATATGTGTAAGGGGCGGAAAAGAAGTTTGATTTACCCTTAGGATAAGTCCTAATCTCTGAAATAATTCCCACTTCTTTTTTTTGTTTTTGAGAGAGAGAGTCTCACTCTGTTGTTCACGCCAGGGGGCAACCTTACAGCAACCTCAAACTCCTGGGGCTCAAGTGATCCTCCTGCCTCAGCCTTCCAAGGAGCTGGGACGACAGGTGCCTGCCACAACCACAGACAGTTTTTCTATTTTTAGTAGAGAGGGGTCTGGTCTTGCTCAGGCTAATCTCAAATTCCTGAGCTCAAGGGATCCTCCCCCCTCGGCCTCCCAGAGAGGTAGGACCACAGGTGTGAGACCCCGGAAGGCCTACTTCCCACTTTTGTGGGAGCGTCCTGGTGATCATTCAGCGGCAACTGGCAGCAGCCTGGGTCTGGACTCCCTTCCCCACTCTTGTGGAGGGTCTTACCGCTGCTGAAAGCCTTTGCCCAGCACCTGGCCTTGCCGGGTCCTCAGCAAGTTCTCCAGACCTGTGTATGCCAGCCCCACACCCGAACCTGACAGTTCACGTTGACCCTGAGACACCGGTATCCTCAGTGGAGGCCTTCATCTGCTGGACACATCTGGCAACTACTCTGAGGGGCTTACCTGGTTTCCCTGATTAATGTAGATGTAAAGATTTTATCAAAGGTCCTAGTGGCTGAACTTCAAGATTTAATCACAAAATCAATCCACATAGACTAACTGAGCATAGACTCAGTGAAAAGATATCCCACAATGTCAGGCACTTAATTAAGGCTCTCCAGCTCCTCTGCCCCTGATTGATTCTTTTCTTTCCCTAACACGTGAGGCCCCTCTTCTGTGTGGACAGGTCTCTGCCCAGCTGTTTTCAGAGCCTTGCAGTTTTGAGGTCCGACCACCAGGGGGCAGCCACACATCGTCTCACTCCCCAGGGACCGGCCCCGAAGACCCACAGCATCTGCGTCCTGCAGCCCAGGAACGCGAGGCTGCAGCTCTCTCAGCCCAGGAACGCGAGGCTGCAGCTATCTCAGCCCGCAGACTCTGCTACGCTCCATTTTGTCTGCAGAGCTCCACGATTCTTTTAGCTTCAGGCATCCCTTGAGGATAATCAGAGACTCCTTCCCTCTGCTCTTCTCACTTTTTGCCCTTTGCTCTGGCCTGAGCCCTCTGGAGCATCTGGCAGGTTGGCCTGCTTGACACTGATGTTTCCTACTGGAAATTCGAAGACTGCAGAAATAAAGATTAAAAAAAAAAAGTAAACATCTTGTACAAAAAATAGTCCAGATCAGAGACTGCCAACCCATTGACACTTGATACTACAGAATTTATTGGGCACGGCTGTTGTCTGGAGGTCCAGGTTCATCCTCTGTGATTTTTGCACTACCGTTCAATTCCTCACTCGTTCAGCCCCACATGTGTAGGGCATTGTGCTTGGGACAAACTTAACACAATCTTGTAATTTACAGACCAGTAAGGGGAGAGAGTCAAGTAAACAGACCACTATTTAACAGAAAGTTTGGGCAAGGGCTGGGTTGAGGGGGTCACACAGCAGATGGGGGGTGTCGGAAAGGATTCCAAAATAGGACACTGTCTGACTCAACCCTGGAAGATGTCCTCTGTGCCCTCTTAGTACACCTGGGCCAGAATCATCAACTGCAACTTGCGTGCCTGAGGTCCTGAATGTTGGGGAGCACCTATGGACACCAGAGAAACTCAGACTTCACTGGCCCAGAGCAACCAAAGGGACTTCATTCATTCACACATTTAATTCAATGTTCACTGAGCACCTACCATGTGCCAGGCAACAGAATGAATCAGAAGTCAACCAGCCTGGGGCAGTGTTCTCCACACATAGAGAAGCTGTTCACCTCACTGAGCCCACACTGGACACCAAAGTCTTGACTCCAGAAGTCTGGTAGAATCCACCATGTCCAGGCTGCTATAGACAGAGTATCTTCCGAGGCCTTCTTTGTTTAACTCAGGTCTGTATTGAGTTGTCAAGAGGGTTTGTTTGCAATGATTGACCCACGCTTCAGGATGAGAAGTAGGCATATATATCATTTACTAGAATGATAATGGGAGTTTTTGCAAGTTCTTCTTCCTCACAAACAGCCTCAGTCCATGTGATCAAAAGAATTCTTCTGTCATCAGTGGAAATACTTTGTCCTCCATGGGGCCTGGGAGAATTGTCTCCGCTGGGGCTAACATCTTTCACCTGGGCCCCTGCTATTGCAGCCAGCACGAGTCTCATCCACAAACTCAATGGTGTAGGAAATAGGAATTTAGAATTTTTGCCTATGATTTATTTCTATTTCAGGGTCCTGTTCCACCCAATTGTCAGAAACACATTTTCCATTTATTCTGGTTTTCCACTCCCTGTTTTTCCCAGGGTGGTACTGAAGCTCCATGAACTTGATTAGTGTTGAGGCAGAAAGATGGGAGGGGATGCTGTCCTTGACTCATCTGCCCACGAAGGCCCCCTCTGAGGTCATAGCTGAGCCTGTTCACACAGCCCCTCAGGGGCAGAGTGCCTGCTACCCTGTGCCAGATGCGGAAGCCAGCTCTGCTGCTGCTCCCGTGCAGTTCAGCCCCAGCTGCAAACTCTCTCTAGGTCCGGACTTCCCAAGACTCTGTCTAGGAAAATTATCAGGGACCCTCTCAGGGGACCCCACTCTCAATTCTTAGGGGCATTTCCCCCCCCCCCCCCCCAGATGTCAGAGAAAGAAAATCCTTGTCCATTCTTGAGGCTTTTTTCCCTGAGAAGGACTCTGGCCATCCCTTCCTGTTTGCCTTGGAGGCACCTAACAACACCCTAAATGGGTCCTGTCTTTGGGAAACCAGCGTGGGAGGGACAGAGGGAAAACCTCTGTCTTCTCCATTTTTGCAGCTGTGCAGTCCTTCCCAAGACAATCCACAGGAGGGAGAGGAGGGAGGGAGGATTGCCAGGAGAGAGATTTTAAATCAGTTAATATCTCCCTTAAAATCTCAAAAAAAGTTATTCTACAACATCAAGATGTTCATAGTTTTATCCCTGAATAAATTCCACATTCACTGTAAGAGTGGCTTACAAAGGCTCCTCGTGGCTCTTAGACCTGCTGCACAAAGGTTTCCTTCTAGATTTCCATCTGCTGGCCCAGCTCTGTGCCTTTCTCTGTAAGGACAAATCATGGCCCAGCTCTGAGGCAGCCAAGGGGTGGGTATGATATAGTTTGATGGGAAAGCCTTTTCCATAGAAATTTGAGCTAAAACAGATTCCCCCATGAGCCTAATGTCACTGCACTTCTCTGCATAAGCCAACCACTGAACATCCTCCAGGCTAAGTTCACTTGGGAGCCTCAGTGTGTAACTATTTCACACCCTTGTCCCGTGCAGGGAATTTACTAGGCTTGGGAGAGTAAAGATAAGAGGGATAAGAGGCACACCCTCTGCCCTCAAAGAGGAGAAGAGGACACACCACATGTGCTTCAAAGACAAGGAGTTATATTTTGAACATGTGCTGTTTGAGTTGATTGCAGAAATTTCTGGAGGTAGAGACAGAGCCATTAGGATATAGGCAACACTGATAGGAAAAAAGAATGCCTTTTGGAAGAATAGCTGACATCTTGAACATTCCTAATAGCATAGGTGATATCCTAATAGCATCACATGCATTCTCTTTTTAATAAGGTTCCTATTATTAATATCCTCCCAATTCACAAGTGAAAAGCATTTTTCAATAGATTGAGGAACTGGTCAAGATCTTGGAGTTGGAGGTCAAAGTCAGGCAGAATGGTTCCAACTCAGTGGATTGACCCGAAGGTATTTTTCTCCTTGTGTAGAGTCTCTGCCATTCGGTGTGAGCTACTGAGCACCATCATTTGACCTTTGGGTTACCTCACAGTGCCGTGCACGCATGGCTCTGAGTTGGTGTCATTAGCTGACTGTCTTCCTGACCCTTCATGGATGTGGCTGTGAAATTTTATCTTAGAACTTCAATTTGATTCCACAAACTTTCACCGACCATGGAAAGAAGGCGTAGGAGAAAGAGTAGGCTGCAAAGATAACTAAGGCATGATCCCCAGCCTTGGGAAATTTCCAATCTGTGTTTGAGAGGAAGGAGGGAGGCACAGAGAAACAACTAAGACCAGCGTCATGCCACAGGGCAGGTTGGAGAACCTGTGGGCTCCAGGTGAGGCTGGAAAGATCCTGGACCAAGGGCAGCCTCAGCATCCCTGAGGCGGGGCTGACTTTCCCACAAGTCACAACAGGCAGAGCACCTGGGACCCATGACGCTGTCGGGGTCCATGAATATAATACAGTAAGGATAATAATAACAACAAACTCAGCCTAGATTATATGTGTCTCATGTAAACACAGTCATAAAATGTGACATGTATTTATTTGTTTGTTTGTTTAATGGAGGAAAGAGCCCAGGAAAGCAACAGTGCTTAGGGCCCGTGCTTGTCATCGTATAGTTCTGCCGTGATGGCTAAATATTAGCCATTTGATGCACACAGGACTTTATAAGGTGCAGGAAACTGTCCTCAGCTCTGAAGTACATGATGGGACAATGATCTCAGAAGCATGAAATAACTGCTCTTAACAGACCAGGGAAAGAAAAACCCAAATCCCAGGGTCGCCTTCATGGAGCACGAACAGCATTGCTTTGAATCCCAAGCCCTGGAATTAGCAAGAGACAGTGTCCCCAGGAAAGGGGCCTCTGCACCCTCATCCTTGTTGCCCTAACTGAGGACGCAAAGCACTGAGAGCAGAGTCCACCCTCGGGAAACTAGGGAGCCGCCAAGTGCACCTCTGGGATTCTGCAAGGAGACCCAGTCATCGCACTTGCTTAGACGTCACTGCTTTTGTCAGGGGCTCGGCCACTCCTTGGTCGCAGTGGCTGCTGGCTGGGGAGGCAGGTTGGGCACCTCAGAAGAGGTGCCCAAGCTGGAGCTCAGAGCATTGGGTGGCCTGGGAGGGACATAGCTGTGCAGGGTTGGAAGATGTGGGGAGGAAAGTTTCTGGAACCTAGAGATTTAGGGGTACTGGACCCAGATAGCACTCGCTCCCCAAGATCCTCAAAAAATGGTTGTGTGTTTGAAGCTTCTTTCAAAGCCACTGCACAGACCGTTGGGATGGGAGTAAGGGCAGTTTAGGCAACACACGTGAAGGCCGAGATTAGACAGTGACTCATGCTTGCAAATGCTGACCGCCTCTGCCTAGTACCTGAAGTGCAAAGTGACATTTCTCACCCTTTCCCCAAATAAATCTTCCCTGCACAGCATTCTCTACGGACCTCAAGGCCTGTCAAGGACTTGGCCCCGAGCTCATTGAAACTGCAGTGCATTGCCAAGTTTTGCAGATGTTTGCACTGACGGCTTTATGTTTTGCAATATTCCAGAGCCAGTCCCAAATGACGTCCACCCATTCACCAAGTTAATGCTTAATAAGAATGATCCACAAAGGGTGACATCTCCAAAGGATGAGGAGAGGGGAACCTGCCTCAAAGGAGAGTGGATGAACTAAATAAATAAATAAATTCAGCACTGCTCCCAACAGGCCGAGGTGCAGAAAAGGGAACTCATGTGCAGCTATTCCTAGGAAAACACGGAGGAGGCTGGCAGTGTTTATTTACGGGCACGGGCGTGTTTATTTTTCTCAGGAGTGCTATGAGACCCCAACAGGGCTCGGGAATGCTCCTGCTGAGGTCAAGTTGAGAGAAATGTGTAGTCTCACCAAGGTGAGCTCTTAAAGAAACATGTATCAAGTCGATAGCTGGGGAAGGTCAGTTCCCAGAGCTAGAAAAGTTCAACTACGGAGAAAATACAATGATCCCAAAGGTATAGAAAATGAGGGAAAATTCCTGCTTTTCAACCTGTTTTTACCTAGGTAAACTCACTGAACGTTAGTGGAAAAATCCTAAGCGTCAGTATGTCTGTAAGATGGGAGGTTTGGGTGTAAATTCACCCATCCCCTCCTCCCTGCACACTATCTGGGTGAAGGGCACACTTATAACTTTGGCACGAAATGTAAAAAAAGCAAATTACATAACCAAAACGTGTGTACCCCCATAATATTCTGAAATTTAAGAAAATGAAAAATTATTGCAGGAAAGACAGCACTATAGGTTTTCTAAGGGCCCGTCTGCAATTTAGTGGCAGATCTGGGATCATGGGCAAGTCTCTACCCCTTCCCTTAAAAGATGCTGCATGTCTTTATAACTACAATGTATTATGTGTCTTACTTTAATCCTTCCTTTGATCCTAGATATAGTATTATCTGTATTTAAAGATGCCAAAATTAAGGCTCAGGGAGAGAGTAAGTGACAGACCCAAGGTTACAATTCAGTCAACAAATCTTAGGCCTCCATTTTGCATTATGCTCCAGGCTTCTAAGACATCAAGCACAGTGATCATCATTCAGAAAAAGAAATTACTTATTGGTCTCAGCCAAAACAAAACAACCTGTATTTTAAAGACATATTTTTTTAAAGGCTAGAACTGTCATTTGGTGTGGTAAGATTTTCTTGTGCCAACAGAGTGAACTCCACATAGAAATGGGAGAAACACCGTATTGCTCGGAAGGCTGCAGATTACACAGGCTCGCTGCGCCAGTTCAGCAGGCCTGGGTGCTAACTCAGTTCCTGTGCATCAGAGCTCCCGGGATGTGCGGGGGGAGTCATACAGATGGAACCTTTAAGGAGATCTATAGGAAATGCAGGTAGGAATTTCAGAAGATGGGAGCTGTAATGCAGTTGCACTTCTGTGTTACATAGCACAGAATCTAATTACTTAAAAATAATTCTTAAAGTCTGTGCTGGCCCCAGCCAAACGCCAGCTGGGAGTCATAGGGAAAGACATGTGCAGTGATTATAACAACAAGAAAGGATTCTATTTTTCTGACTCTGTACCTACCCACTTTGTAGAAACCCCAGCCTGCCTCAGTTTCCCCCCCAGCTGCTCATGAGGCCCAGGGGTTTGGTGGTCTTGCTGCCCCACCCCGGTCTGCACTGTCTGCCTGGCTGCGGCAGCCTCCTCTCCTCAACAAGGCCTGCCACCCCCGTCCAGCTGGAGGCCGCCCTGGCTGACCTTCAGCTGCCCTGTCCCCATCCTGCTCCGGAGACTGGCCTCAGGGGCAATCTTGTCTTTTACACGCCGCCTCCTCTCTCCCAGGGGTCACAGTAGTCTGCACCCAGAGCTCCTGTGTCTGAGGGAGATTTTAATGAAACTGCTTTTCTATTTATTTGTGTTGCTGCCTCCGTTGCCTGAGGCCATGGCACCAGTTCCCAAGAGGGGAGGCTAAGGTCTGGGGGGCGGGGCCTCAGCAGCGACACTGTGCTTTCTTTCTAGTCGCCAAGCCCCTGACGCTTACCCACTGTCCTTGCCACCAATGCTGTATCCCTTGCCCTGTTTTTCTCAGACACATCCGAATCCTGGGGTAAATACAGTTTCATGTGTACACTGCACTCTCCCTAAAAGTAAACAGATTCGTGATTCTACCGGAGGGAAAACAAAGGTCATTTGGTCACATGGAGTCTGATTAGCACAAAGCCTCTGAAACACGCCGCTGGATTAAATGCTTTTCCCAGCCATTCCAGCCCTTTGGACAGCAGAAGCCATTTCAGCTGCCGTGGGGCACCCAGCAGCTTGCTAAGGTTGCCCAGTGGGACACGTTCAGTATTAATATTTCAAGTCAGCTTTCCTACTTCTGTTCTTAAATTATGTATTTTTTAAGATAGAAGCTGCTGCTCAGATTTAAAAGTGAATGGGCGGGGCTGGGTGGCTGGTGTCTATAATTCCAGCACCTTGGGAGGCTTGTTCACACTCAGTGTCCTCTGGAAGTCTCCAGCAAACACCATCTGGATTCAGATGGGGAAGGGGACTGATCCCAGGTCTAGTCTTTAGTTGCTCCCCGCTGGCCTCCTCCTCAGGGGGCTTTAACCTCCCCTGACAGCTCCCTGGGAAAGTCTTCCAGGGCTTCTGGTCCCTCCCACTCAGCCAACGCAGCCAGTTTGTCCCCTGAGTTCCGTGGCACCCTCTTCCCATTGGCAGATCTAAGTCAGTGGAAATGGTGCCCAGCTCTCAACTCATCAGTTTTATGATCCTTCTCACCTGTGCAGTTCCAGCGGGAAGAGGAGCTGTCACTTGGTCTCGTCCCCTGTGATGTCCTGAGCCCCATGGCAGAAGTGACATTTTCCTCCAGCTCGTGTGCATCCTCCATGCCCAGGACAGTGGCTTGATCTTAAGGGGCAGCAGGCAAATGACCATTGGTGAATAATTAAGGAGGGAGGACATGGTTTCTACCCAACGTGGAAGGCGGGGAGGGGCTGCTCTTTGCTTCCTTCTAACCAGAGTTGATTATGGGCTAAAGTCAGACACACTAAAGGGCCGTCCTAACTAGAAAAAGTCAGTCGCTGGTTCCGGAGGCAGGATGTCCCTGGTGGGCGCCTTTTTGCGAGACCCCCATCCTTCTCCTTGTGGCACTTACTGCAGTTTCATCCCACCTTTCTGTCCTGCGGGGCCACGACTCCGTGGGAGCAGGGCCTCCTCAGCTGGGCGCTGTGCGGAGAAGTGTCGCATGGATGAACGTTTTCCTCATGTCGCCCGGTGAGCACATTTAATTTCAAATATCAGAACTTTCTAGGAAGACAAATTAAGCTCTGCCACAATCTCCCTCTCATTTTCGATTTCAGTTCTGATTCTCACCATCCGCCCTGACTTTATATACATGGTGTTTATCGAGTGCTTGCTGTATGTGCCAGGCATGGTTCTACACTTTGTACTTAAATATTTTTAAAACCCCCCACAGTATCCCTATAAGGTAGGCACCGTTAGGATGCTCATTTTACAGTTGAGCCAACAAAAGCACAGGGAGCTTGCCGACTTGTCAAGCCATCGATAAGTAGTGGGGGTACCTGAGAAGGAAACGGTATCCGCCCCCACCTTGTGTCTAGAGCAACCAGGCAATCCAGTATTTTTTGCCTTTTTTTTTTTTTTTTTTTTTTTTTTTTTAATCTCATCGCCCATCTGAACCTACAGTTAAACTTCCATGGCACATTTAAATTATGTTGATAAAAAAAAGTAAAAACAATATACTTACTGTGCTTTGAACTTCTTTTGAAAATAATTTTATTAATGATCTTTAAAAATTTTTGTGACATACCTAAGCTCTCTTGGCACACCAGTTTAAAATCACTGGTCTCTACCTACGGGCAGGGCCACAGTTGGTTAGAGGCCATGTAAGGCATAAGAGCTGAGCTGACTCTTTTTAAAACAGATAACTCTGATATTTTACTTCCTGTATGAAACACGCAGCAATATCCCTAAATTCCCCTCTTCTCCAAAACATTTTTCCATGTATACTTGCCAAATGACCCAGAAATCCCACTCTTGGGTATTTATCTTCAATAAATGAGAACATATGTTCTCATAAAAGTTCATAGCCGCTTTATTCCTAATAGCTAAGAACTGGAAACAACTGAAATGCCCATCTACTGGTGAATAGTTATGCAAACAGCAGACCATCCCTATACGGAGATACTGCTCAGCAGTGAAAAGGTGCAGACTGCCTACACTTACAAAGGCAGAGGCAAATCTCGAAGGCGTAACCTTCAATTAACATCCCAGACACAAGAGACTGTACACAGAGTTGGATTCCACTTATACGACATTCTGTAATAGAAAAGGCAAAGGTATAAAGACAGAAAACAGATCAGTGGTTGCCAGGGGCTAGAGGGGAGTTCATTCATTATAAGGGGACACAGGAACTTTCTGTGGGGAAAGGGCTAGAAACCTGACTGTGGTCATTGCACAACTGTATACACTATTTATAAATTATACACTAAACAGGGTAAATTTTGTACATAAATTATACCTCAGTAAACTTGATTTTTAAAAAGTAACTTTATTTTTTTTGAAGACAGAGTCTCATTCCATCTCCCTCTGTAGGGTGCTATGGCATCACAGCTCACAGCAACCTCAAACACTTGGGCTCAAGCGATTCTCTTGCCTCAGCCTCCCAAATAGCAGGGACTACAGGCGCCCACAACAATGCCCAGCCACTTTTTAGAGATGGGATCTTGCTCTTGCTCAGGCTGGTCTCAAACCTGTCAGCTCAGGCAATCTACCCACCTTGGGCTCCCAGAGTGCTAGGATTATAGGTGTGAGCCACTGTGCCCAGACTAAAAAAGTAACTTTTAAAAATCTATTTCAGAGTATTAAAACTATATTTCTCTTTTTCTCTCTCCCTTTTTTTTTTTTTTTTGTAGTTGTTGGCTGGGGCTGGGTTTGAACCCACCACCTCTGGTATATGGGGCTGGTGCCCTACCCCGTTGAGCCACAGGTGCCACCCCATTTTTCTCTCTCTTTATTTACCTATTTTTTTGAAACAGGGTCTCCTTCTGTCACCCAGGCTAGAGTGCAAAGGTGGAACTCATTGCTTACCACACCATTGAATCTCCGGGCTCACGTGATCCTCCTGCCTCAGCCTTCCGAGTAGTGGGAACCACAGGAACATGCCACCACACTCAGCTAATTTTTCTTTCTTTCTTTTTTTTTTTTTTAGAAATAGGGTCTCACTGTGTTGCCCAGGCTGGTCTTGAACTCCTGGTTTTAAGTGATGCTTCTGAGAAAAGACTCACAGGCAGGAAGTTTATTGGAGAATGCTGTCAGGACAAACACCTGGGGCTGGGGGAGGGTTGATAGCACAATTTGGCAGAGAAAGAAGCTGAACTTCAATGCAGTTGTGACAAACAGCTCAGCTGACCCTACTGGGAGCCCTGGGACGCTGATGACTCTCAGAGTCATCCCACATCGAGGAGAGTGACTGGGGTTTAATACTCAGCAGCAACCAGTCACTGGGTGTGGTGTGCCTGGAAGGATGTGTGACCTCAGGCAAGGCTCTTCAGCAAGGGCAAGTTCTGCAAGTGAGGCTTGAGCTGCCAGCCACCAGCACGCCTAGAACATGACCCCCAGCAGGTGGAAAGCAGCTGCCCCTCAGCTCACCACATGGCCACAGGTTTCCTGGCGGATCTGACAGAAACCAGTGGCAGGAGAATTTGAATTGTCATAAAGACAAAAGGCAAGACGCCAAAGTAAACTGAGACTGGACTCCAGCAGGTTGGGGGATAGCCACAGTGGAAACCATGATTCTGTTTCAGCAAAATACTGTTATCAGTCACGTGCTGGGTATGACATTTGAACAAGAATCGTTTGTATTTAAAAGTTAGGTGCATGGCGCTCTCACAGGTAGGAAGCAGGGCTGGGAGACAGCTGAGGCCCCAGCTGAGGCAGCATTGGCCTGGCCACGCTGCTGCTTTGAGCCCTCACTGGGTCCCCAAGGCCCTCACTCTCCTTCCCAACTCCTCAGCCAGCCAATCACTCCCTTGCCTCTGCCTCTGCTCCCATGCCTGGAGATGGGGACAGATCAGGCTTTGGACACACTGCTCGCTCCTCTGAACTCAGCTGAGCCCCCAGTCCCTGGTGTCTTGGCAGGCCCTGCTGGCCCTGGGAATGCAGCCACTCACACCCACAGCCACACCCAGATCCTGTCATCTCCTGGCTGCTCCCTGAAGACACCCAACTCCGTCCTCCCACTCACTGGCTGCAGACTTTGTTTTTCCAGTTCCCTTTGTCCCTGACTCCCCTGGGTCCCTTCCAAATCATCATTTCAGCCACTCTCTGACCTCAACTTCCTCCCTGATTTTCCTGCCTCCCTTCCCACCACCTGCCCCCTCCCCTGTCTCCTGGGATTTCAGTGGGAGTGGGGGGCTGCAGGGTCAAGCCTGGTGCTAGGTGGGTCCTGGAAGCCCCTCGGGAAGAAAGACTCTGACTCCTGCTGCCCTCCTCTCCCACCTCCCAGCAGGTGGCCTCGCCTCCTGGCACCCGCACCTGGCCTACCCTCTCCCAGCCCCTCCGTGGGTCCCATCTGCCATCTGGGTCCCAATCCTTCCTCTTTCTGCACCCTTAGCCTCCTGCTATCTGTAATCCCCTCTCTTACCAAATCCCTTCCCTTCTGCTGGCCCTGGCTTTTCTGATGAGTGAGACGAGTCCAGCCTCTCCAGGGCTTTAAAAAATGTATTCACTGACCCTCCGCTTCCAATGAAGTTTCCTCAGGTTTCTGACCCGCTGGCAGGCAAGTTGCCTAAGGGAATAGCTGCACTTACAGTTGTCCCCATGCCCATCCCCAACCTCCCCGTCACATCACTCAAGCCTCTGAGATACGCCTCCCGCCCCGCCTAACCCCCAGCCTGGGCCAGCCTCTCTCTTACAAGATCTCGCCACACTTCTTGGCCCTGTGGACAGTTGTCTCCTTGAAACTCTTCTCAGAGTCCTCCTCCAGCTTTAAACTGTCACCTTCAGCTACCAAGGGCTCTTCCACATTCTGCCTTCTTCCCATCTCTCTCTGCTCAGGCTCAGACCCCCGACCATGGAGTAATCCTTGCCTCTGATTATGCCCATGGTACTCTGAGTGCCACCTCCCCCCCGTCCTCTCTGGGGGGATCTCCAGTAGCCAGAATCTGTAGCTGCCTCCTGGACTCCCCTGAAATCCCCCAAGTGTCCTGGGGGTCGCTTGACCCCAGTTGGCCAAACCCACAGATTTGTTTACGCAGACTCCCAGGCCAAGTGTGTGCACCACCTCTGCCACTGGGCTCAGAACCAGAAATCTCAGGAGTGTATTGGATTCTTCCCTCCAAAAGAAACTCTTAACCCATTGGCAGTCACCCCTCATTCCCCACTCTTGCCTCAGCCCTCTGAAACCACTAATCTGTTTTCTTTCTCTACTTGACTTGCCAACGCTGGACATCTCATATTAATGAAATCATGTACATGTACGTGGCTGGCTATGTTCACTTAGCGTGACATGTCAGGGCTCATTCTTGTTGTAGTGTGTATGTGAACTTCACGTCTTTTCAGCAGTGAGTATTATTCCATTGTCTGATTATGCCACATTTTCTTTATCCACTTATCAGTCAAAGGACATTTGGGTTGTTTCTACTTCTTTGTTACTGTGAATAATGCTGCTATGGACATGCAATTTCGTGAGGTTGCATGTTTTCATTTATCTTGAAATGAACGCACACATATGATAGACACACATGTACGTGTGTCAGGATGCACCCCCCATAGACCTTTTTAAACTGGTTTTTAAAAATGTTCTGTTTCAGTAAATGTCTTGTAGTTTTTTGTTAAATTTATATCTAAGTATTTGTTAAATTTGTTATATTTGCTTAAGTATACTATCATGAATGAAATTATTTTATTTTCTTTTTTTCTTATTTATTTATTTATATTAAGTCTTTTGTACATATTTTATTAATTTCATTGCCATTCAGACTGTTCATTGCTAGAACCACGTAGAAAAATGCAACCGATTTTTGTACATTGGTCTTATATTTTGCGATCTTGTTAAACTTGTTTATTGGTTCTAATGCTTTTTTGTTTGTTTTGGTGGATTCCTTAGGATTTTCTATATTCCAGATCATGTCATCTGCAAAGTGAAATTGCTTTATTACTTCCTGCTGGGTTTGACATGCTTCTGGGGCACCCAGATGGATGTGCCCATCCTGCAGTTGAATATAAAATAAAGGCTCTCAGTTGGGCTGAAGATAACGATTGCAGGGTAATTTTTAGTTTGAAAGAGATAGTGAGGGATAAAATACTGGACATACCAATGTTTCATGAGGCACACAGGAACAAAAGTTTAGCAACTTCTTCCAACGTGGCCCAGAGAAGCCAAAAGGTTGGACAGCCCTGGCAGCTCTGGAGCCATGATTCAGCCTACTTCAGAGACCTTGGTGCGAATAATTCACCCATAGCTGGGGGATTCTGCAGCAGAATTCAGAGGGCTGACATGGGGCTGGGACCTGGATTTGACGACTCAATTCAGATTGTGACTCTGGGGGAGATGTAGGGGGAGGAAACAGCAATGCTAAGACTGGGCTGTCAGTAAGGATCTCCAGAAAACAAAGGCTCTCTCTTCATTGAGAAAGAGACTTGCTATAAGGAATTGGCCCACATGACTGTGGAGTCTAAGAAATCCTAATATCTATAATCCAAAGGCCTGTGAAACAGGAGAGCCAATAGTGCAAGTTTCAATCTAGGTCTGAAGGCATAAGAAGCAATGTCCCAGGTTGAAGACCATCAGGCAGAGAGAGGAAGTTCTCCCTTATTAGCTTAATAGATTTTAGTTCTATTCAGCTTATTAACAGACTGTGTACAGCCCACCCACATTGAGCAGCTATCCATCTTCATTACCCAGTTTTCCAATTCATATCTCAGTCTCATCCAGAAACACCCTTACAGACACACTCAGAATAAAGTTTGACCAAATATCTGGGGACCCTGTGGCCCAGCCAAGTTGACACATGAGCTTAACTATCCCAGGGCTAAAGAACAGGAGTCCACAAGGGAGATGAAGAATTGCCAGTCAGAAAAGGCAGAGGAGAATGGAAAGAGTGATGTCAAGGAGCTCAGAGAGGAGGAAATTCAAGAAGAGAGAATTCAGCACGACCAGGCACCACCAAGAATCAAGGGGCAGCTGGGCAGCTCCTGGTGCCCCAGCAAGCAGAGCTCAGGGGAAAAAGCAGGGTGTGGGAGAGGAAAGACCCAGCTGTCTAATAAGGGAGCTGCAGAGGCAAAAAATAGTGACAAAGATTATTTTTAAGGAGCTTGGCTAAAACAGAAAATAGGAGCAAAAAACAGTCTCAGACTTTTAGGGGGCAGAAACAAAACTGCCTGTGAGAAAGCAGCTCTGCCTTCAGCCCCCCCACCCCTACCCTAGCTAACAGACATCAACAGGCAGGTTGTGGTCCTGAGTCATTCCACCCTACCTACAAGGGGGCAGCCACCATCTTCCATGCTCAGATCCTTAAAGCTAGTGTCCTGAGCATAAAATAACCAAGAAAATTGCGAGGACATTCATGCCTTTGTGTTGTTCTTCCACAAAGCTCCAAATATTAGGAAATTAGGAGCATTTGCCCGGCCCTCAAAGATGAGAAGAGATGACTCCCGTTACTCTGGGTAATGTAACTTAGTGAGTCTTTGAGAATAAAATCTCACAGTGTGCCCCTGTATGGGCACAACACCTTTCTCCTTCTGCACATTCCTTCTTGCTCTCACTTGGCAAGGGCATGGCAGATGTTTGAAGGATAATGGGCCTATGCAACTTATTAATCAGGAGAAATCACAATAATTTGCTCTTGCCTTTCTGCATTTAGTTTTCATCTACCTTTAAAAAATGAAACCACTCTCTCAGTTTTTAGTTTTATATTTCTTTCTCTTTCTTCTTCTCTATGTTTATTTCTTCTGTTCTTTAAGAGCTCTTCCCTGGACTGTGATGGTTTGTGTTATACTTTACATCCTTCTGCTGTTTCTCTCTCTCTCCCTCTCTCTCTTTTTTTGAGACAGGGTCTCTCTCTATAGTCCAGGCTGGAGTGCAGTGGCATCGTCATAGCTCACAGTAACCTCAAACTCCTGAGCTCAAACAATCATCCTGCCTCAGCCTCCCAGGTAACTGGGACTACTGTCTCATGCCACCATTCCCAGCTAAATTTTGTATTTCATGTAGAAATGGGGTCTTACTATGTTGTCCAGTCTTGCCTCAAACTGCTGGCCTCTAGTGAACCTCCAGCTTCAGCCTCCCAAAATGCTGAGATTTCTTACACCTGGCCTCTTCTGCTTCTTTGTTGTCCATCCTCTAGCCTGCTTGCCTATCTCTCATCTGGATGGGGAGAGCTGCTCCTAGCTATCTGACACAGCCTCCTAAGCAAGAGCCCAAGGCAGCCCTGGGAGATCCCAGAGTCCTTGACTTCCTCTGCAGGAGAAGCTGGGGGGGGGGGGGGGGAGGCTGAGTGGAGACACCCAGTCCAGCCTGGCTTGCACCCAACTCAGCTAGGGCATCAATTCTCATCATCCTGGAGGCTACAGAAGAATCACATTTGAGTCTGTCTTTGTGAAAGAAAACGACCCCTCTGCAGGCAGGTGGTACTATTTTGGTGAACATTTTTATGTGCAATTTAGAGTGCACATTCTACACACAGCTCAGACAGAAATAATCAGTTTAATGTGTGTCTGCACTGTCATGTGGTCAAGCTTTAGGTGCAAGCAGATTTACACACTGAAATCAAAAGGAAATAGCAGGAGCCGTCTTCTGCTACATTCCATGACAATAAATGGTCACGCCATGGATGGCTGCCAACCGACTCTCCTCGCCTTTTATTCCTTCCCAGAAAGTGCTTCAGTTTGAAAGAAAATGAGTTTCCAAGGTGCTTGAGTGCGTCTGTTACATGTAGATTTTTATTAACAGGGGGTATATGTAAACAAAGGCCACATAAACAGAAAGATACCTGGTAGTGAGGATGAAGTATGCTCCTCGTTAGGCACTTTTCCTTAAAATGAAGTGTAAGGACGTTTATAGAGATTCTTGTGTGGGTGTTTGGGTTCAGGAAGACATCCTGCTTCTCTGATGTCAGCTACAGGAGATGGTCAAACCAAACAGCTTAATTTCCACAGGATCAGGCATTTCTCATTGTGGGTTATTATTATGGAAAAAGGGGTTTGCTTGCTAAGGGGCTAGCATGGCAGAGAAATAACAGTGATAACACAGTCAAATGTCCAGCATACTTTCCAGAAAGTTCAACGTTCAAATGAAAAAGAATTGGATTAAAGATTATAAAA
The DNA here is from genome assembly GCA_963574355.1 of Loris lydekkerianus. Taxonomy (NCBI): domain Eukaryota; kingdom Metazoa; phylum Chordata; class Mammalia; order Primates; family Lorisidae; genus Loris; species Loris lydekkerianus. The sequence goes on from CAUYPK010036581.1 coordinate 39,234, forward strand.
AAAAAAAATACCCTTGACAGCATCTGAGCACAAATACATCAGGTGGTGGAAGCTTATAAGTCAAGCCACGGCGCAGATCTATGTACAGGGTAATATTCAAAATATGTATGTGTCACCCTTTTGGCGCCCTGAAATAATGAATCAGTGCGGACTTTGCAAAAGCAGCTGTGTTGAGTCTGTCCAATCACCACGGTCAGAACTTTCAGATTTGGAGAGAAGAAAGTTTTAGATTAAAGGGCAACATTTTCCCTCTGAGATGGAGTAATTGTGATATAGGACTTTTTTTTTTCAGTTGTGAAGAAAAACTATGTTCTTCCTGCTGTGATGAATTTATTCTGGAGGTTTGAAAGGAATCGTGTCCCCCCTAAGAGCAGAAGGACCCTGAGTCAGGAGGGTGAAGGCCTCGATTTCAGCACATGTGTTCTCATTTATCAAGGGGCGGTGCTCGGGTGTGAAGGGGGAAAATACCAAGGGTGAAAAGATTCAAGGGGATCAAATTATTTTTCCGTTTGTCTCAGAAGGAAAGAAAAAAAGGGAATAAAAGAAAGGGAAGGAAAATCATTTCATTATGTGGTGATCAAATGCAAGCGGGGTAGCCAAGGAGTAGCAACTTTATTTTTCAGAGGGGCTCGCTAGGGTGTCCTAAGCCTCCCAGGGTGCAGGCTGTAACTATGGAATTTGAAAACAGTGGGAGCACGAGAACAGAAGTTGCTGGGATGTCTACAGTTGTCATCTTGCAAATGCCCTCTCTTCACCCCACCTGGATAAATCCTTTCAAGGAAAAAGAAAACTAATTAAACTGAACACAACTTGCATCTTAGGGATTTTACAGGAAGTTCTTCCTCTCAAACTCTGCAAAACAAGTATGATTGTCACTATTCTGGAGAAAGTAAAAGGTTACAAATATCTCATGGACTATGTGTGAAGTGGCACAGCTGGCAACAGGGCTGAGGGGGAGCTGGGCCCATGTGTCATCAGCACCTGCCCTTCCTCATCACTCCCTGTAGTCTTCCTGGACAGTGTCCCCAACACGTGAGCTGGAGTTTTGAAGGGCTGCTCACCATCCCAGGATAAAGGCCACAGTAATCTCCCTCCACAGCTTCTTAAACACCATCAACCACGGGAAATCATTAGGTTGAGTGAGTGTGTTCACCGGGCAGGAATGAGGATGTCATGTTGGGACCTATTTGGAGACTGTGCCTTGCAGTGTCTGTGAGGTGAGGCAGAAAGGAGCCAGACCGGGGAGCTCCCAGGTCACCATGCAGCTGAAGGGGAGGATAGCCATTCATCACCCATGGGTGATTAGCTCAGCATGGGTGTGGCCCCAGGGCTGCTGGTTTTGGCTGCTGTAGAACACTCACACTCGCTCCTGGTCAGACTCTTGGCCAGCTTCAGGACACACCTGCGTGTGAGGAGCCGTGGGGCTCAATGCTATTCAGCCTTCCTGGTGCACTCCATATGGTTCAAATTGACCTACCCTGCCCCAAGCTCTTATCATGGGCGTAACAGCCTTATCCAGGTAACGGGGTCCCACATTCTCCAAGTGCCTTTCTCTCCAGTTCTCCAACAGAGCTGGGAGACTCATGAAATTCCTGTTGGCTGCCATTACATTCCAGAATTCCTCAGGTAGGTCACAGAAAGGGCCTCACCGTGACCCTGAGTGAGCGCTGGGTCAAGGAGAGATGAAATCTGCATCCAAGTCCCCCATGAAGCCAAGGCCTCTGTAGGTTTTTGAAACAGGAGACCTCTTGAGATTCTTTGAAGTTGAAATGTGGACTTATTGTTTTCTCCTGATAATAATAAACAGTACCAGGCGAGAGGAAGGCAGATAGGGCAAGGCCGGGGGAGGGCAGGCTGGGTGGCATCGAATAGGTCACTCATGAAGGGTGCAGACTCGGTTCCACAGCTGGCACAGCACCGTGGTGGCGCCAGGACGTGGAGTAGCGACCCTCCCCCGGGCCTGTCCCAGCTTCTGCCCACGGGCCAGCTCTGGTGATCTGAAGTGTGGACAGGATTGATTTTGCAAAGAAATGAAGAGTCCTGAAATGTGTCAACCAAGGAAAGGGGAGTTTAGGTCTACCAGTTTGAGGGTTTGGGCCCAAGGTCACTCCAAAGGTGCAGGAGCCAGGGCTGAGGACCCTGGTAGCAAATGTGATGCCTCGTCCCTCCTGCTGTCTGTCCGCCACCCTGGGGAAGTGTTGTTGGGCTCCTGTGAATGGCCCTAATCCAGGGACTTGTTTGGTTTAGAACGCTTTGCTCCTCTCAAAGTGACAGAAATAAAATGTTTGGAAACGAAAGTAAAACCAAACTGAATGCCTGTGACCTGACTCTGCAGCTCCACAGCCAGCTAGCCCAGGGGCCTGTGAGCTGGGGCCAGAGTGCAGAGTGCAACTCCCAGAAATGACAGAATGGGTCACCTCCGCCCAGAGAAGATGGAGCATCCCTCAGGACCCTGTGATTGCATCGCCTGAGTGTGCCAGGTGCCCGGGAGAAGTGGGCAGCTCCCTATGTGGGAGCAGTGGGGAGAAGCCCTTTCCTCAGCCCTCGACTTCACGCTGCAAGGAGAAAGCCCAGGAGTCTACACCCTCAGTGCCCACATTAAAGACCTGGTAGAGAGGGAAGAAGGAGAAGGCAGCCCCGGGTTCAAGTCTGCACCTCCCCTTACTGTGCAGGGACCCCCAGCAGTTCTCCCTCAGTGAACATGGAGATAGCAGTAGCTGTCTCTGGGAGCTGCTATAAAGATCAAGGGAGAAAGCAGATGCAACCTCTTAAACAGCCGCCTGACCATTGCTGGCTGCCATTACTCAAGTAAAAAGCAACCGAGGAGACCTATGGAGGTGCCAGCTGTGCCCAGAGTCAGTGGGTGGAAGGTCTGGGATTTGAACCCAGTGTTTGTCTTGATAGGCAGCTTTCAAGATGGCTAAGACCCCTACCCTCTGGAATTCACACCCTGTGTAGTCCCCCCGCCCCCCACTGTACCTGTAGATTGAGCAGGAGTGACCATAGGTCCCATCCGAACTTGGGTTGTAAGAGTCTGTGGCTCCCTTCTTGGACTCTCCTGGTCACTAGCTCTGGGAGGAGCCCACCGCATGTCCTAAGGACACCCAGGCAGCTATCGAGAGGTCCCCATAGTGAGGACCCTCGTCTCTGCCAGCAGCCAGCAAAGGGCTGAAGCCTGCCAGCACTGGCTGGCAGGTGAGCTTGAAAACAGCCTTGGGGTTTTATCTGGACCCAGCCACCAGCCCACCTGGACCCCACCGAGCTGTACCAGATTCCTATCCCACAGAAGCTGCGACAGTCAACTGGGAAGTGTGGAGTAATGTGGCACACAGTAGTGGCCTCTCCTTCAGTCTTTACAACCTTCAACAAAGGCTGTGTTTCAGCAAATATTGACTGAATACATAATATATGCAAAGCTTTGGATTGGGCCTGGCAGGGTGTCCAATCCCTTGGCTTCTCTGGGCCACGATGGAAAAAGAAGGGTTGTCTTGGGCCACACATTAAATACACAGACACTACCAAAAGCCGATGAGCATAAAGAAGGGGTCCCTCATAATTTTCATGATATCCAAGACATGAGAAGGAAAAACTCCTCATATAATTTTGATGTAGTGCACAGCTCTCCGGCTGGACACAGGTGGAGGCCTGGCAGGGCAAGGAAGAGAGAAGGGAGTCTCCTGAGGACCAGGAGTTGACAGTGACAGTGGAGAGGGGCTGTGGTGCGAGGGGTGCTCTGGAGAGAGGAAGCAGATGGGGTGGGACGGATGGGAAAGGACAAGAGGAAGTGGACCTGGTAACCAAATACGTCTAATTCTCCAGCCTCCCCCACACCTCCCTGGAACAGTCCCTGGCACTCCCTGAGTGCCACCCAGAGCCACTCAGGAGGTGAGACTGGTCACGTCCGTCCCAGGAGACAAACACTGGGCAGAGGGACTGTATTAGTTTCATGGGGCTTCTGTGACAAAGTACCACGGCCTGGGGGGCTTAAGTCACAGAAATTAATGCCTCACAGCTGTGGAGTCTGGAGGCCCATGCTGGAGGTATCAGCAGGGTGGCTCCTTCTCTGGGTGCTGAGGGAGAGTCGGGTCCTGGCCTCTCTCCTGGCTTCCCACTTCTGTAGGTGATCCTTGGTGCCCCCGGCTCCTGCTGCACCCCCGATCTCTGCCTCGCCGCCGCCTGGCGCTCTTCCCAGCTGCATCTCCAGAGTGGACTCGTGCCCAACACCTCACCCTAACTTGCGTACCTCTCTAAAGACCTCATTTCCACATAAAGTCATCTTCTCAGGCCCTGGGGGTTTGGACTCCAGCATATCTTTGCAGGTGGTGGTGGGACAAAATTCAACCTATCATGGGGACATTTCAAGAGTCAAGGGAAGTCTTTTCTGAGTCATCCAGAAGCTCACAAATCATTACAGTACCCAGATGGGTTTTCCTTTCTTTCCTTTTTTTTTTTTGAGACAGAATCTCACTATGTCACCCTCAGTAGAGTGCAGTGGTGTCACAGCTCACAGCAACCTCTAACTCTTGAGTCCCAAGTAGCTGGGACTACAAGCGCCTGCACAACGCCTGGCTTTTTTTTTTTTTTTTTGGTAGTTGTTATTTAGCTGGCTCAGGCTGGGTTTGAACCTGCCAGCCCTGGTGTATGTGGCCGGCGCCCTAACCACTGTGCTACGGATGCCCAGCCTATCCAGATGGCTTTACAACTACTTGCCCTGTACAGTTGAGGTGGAGGCTGAGCAGCTCCCCCGGTGTTGAAGTGAGAAGCTCCCCTGCTCTTCCCACATCAGTGCCAGCAAGCAGATGAAGCATCTTTAACTTGAAGGAGTGGTTTTCTTTAGCAGTGCATTAGTTTTCATGGGCTGTCATAGCCTGAAGCCAATTACCACAAACTGGGTGGCTTAAATGGACATTTGGAGGCTGGATATCCAGGATTAAGGTATCTGCAGGGTTAGTTTCTCCTGGGCTTGCAGACGAGGAACTGCCCTCTCGCTGTGTCCTCGCGTGGTCTCCGTCTGTGGACGTGCCCCTGGTGTTCACTTCTGTTCTTGAAAGAACGCCAGTTACATTGGAGTAATGTCCCACCCTGATGACCTCATTTTAACACTTTTACTTCTTTAAAGACCTCATTTCCAAATACAGTTATATTCTAGGAACTGGGGGCTGGGACTTCAAATATGTATTTGGAGGTGATGATACAATTTAGCCCATAACATATTGTAAGGCAATATTCTTATTACTGAGTTCGTATCTTGAAGTCGTAATTGCCCACTGTGGCTTATATTTAGAGGTAGGGCTTTTAGGGCAGTATTAAGTGAGGTCATAAGGATAGACCCCCACTCTGTGGTACTTTGTTACAAATAGCTATAGAGGAAGTCACTGTTCTTATTTATTGAGGACCAGGATGGTAGTTCTGAGTTGGTCTTTAAGTTGAGTCGAGCAATGGCTTCCCCGGGGAGACTGTGGGGCGACTCCCAGATGGAGATGTCTTACATCCAGGCCCTCCTTGGAAGGTTCTGAGCCTGTGAAGTCCCAGCCACCTCATCTTCTGCTGTGCGTGTACCCTTCCCTTCCTAGGGACCCTCCCTCAACCCCAGGTGTGTAGGAGCCGCCCTGAGAAGGCTGCTCTTTCCCTACTGGGCTAAGCAGTGAGGCCTTCTGTTCTGACTCTTCACTTTCTCATATTTTCCCTCTAAACGTAGCCTGTCTAATATCTCTTTCTTATTTTTGTTTCTAACCCCCCTCTGTTCCTTTTCAATGTAACTTTAAAGTGAAAACACATGGCAGCAAACCCAGGCCTCTCCATTTACTCAGCTGCACCTACTTATTCAATTTAAACTGGAAGGCTAGTTTACAAACTTTCAAAAATAAGTCCTGGGCCAATGAGGAGGACTGTATAAACACAGGTCTAATTTCATTTCTGCTTCCTTCTTTTTTTTCTCTCGTTCTTGCAAATGACCTTCCTAGCTTAAAAGCCAAAACATATGCATGGGTGCAGGCACGCACATACACATTTTCTTTCTGGAAGTTTCTTGATTTCTAATTCTATGACAAAAATAAACAGGACTTGAACAGAAAAGAGAGTTTTCAAGAGATGGCTTCAAGCAAACTGTCAATTAACATTGGTGACATCATTCAACACAGTATCAGTTTAAAGGGCTCTAGGACGGAGTGTTTGTTAAAAAAATGACTGAATCCTGCGTTCTCTGCAGGAGAGATACACATACACTAGTTTGTCTGTTAATCCTAATCCTTTTTCACTTTTGGAAGGAAAAAGAAGGCAGCTCTAGAAAATGGGGCAAAGGACATATTTCTTGCCGTCCAGCTGTTTATATTTTAGAACACAGAAACAAAAATGAGAAAATTAATAAACGCTAAAAAATCCTAGAGTTAAATTCAAGTTGCTTTATCTTAAAATAACCAATACTCTTTGCCAACATTTAATTTCATGTTTCAGGAACATAGGAGATGATCAAGAAGTGTCACATTGAACTATAATGTATCCTAGTTTCCTATGATGTGTACTATTTACAGGTGGTATCTTGTATGAACCTCACAAAAGCCCTTGTTCCAGATCACTTTAGCCAGTAAGTGGCAGAAGATTCAAAACCATGTCTTGTGAAGACATTCTCAACTGGTGGTGGGATGGAGGGTGTCAGCGGGCTGGGGTCTTACCATGTTTTCAAAGGTCACATAACATAGGAATCTCTGTATTCTTCTTACTGACTTTATACATTAAAGTCTTAACTGCTCATTGTGGCTTGTATTTGGAGGTAGGGTTTTTAGGGTGGTAATTAAGTGAGGCCACAAGGGTAGAACCCTAATCAGACAGGACTGTGGCCCTGTAGGCAGAGGAAGAGAAAACAAAAACTACCTCTCCTCCCTCCCCCCACCGAGCTCACGCACAGAAAAGCTGATGGGTGAGGGCACCCCAACAAGGTGCCTTCTGCAGGCCAAGAGAGTCCTCGCCAGAACCCAATCCTGATAGCGCCTTCATCTTGGATGTCTAGTCTCTGGAACAGGAGAAAACAAATTCTTCTGGTTTAAGTCACCCGCCTGTGGGACTCTGTAATAGCAGCTGGGGCTGACTGACCCGATTCCGCTGGGGGAATCTTAGCTGGGGGCCTGCTTCTCTAGTTTTATTCCGCTGAGGAAGCCCAGATTCTTGCTTTTATTAATGACATAGGTTTTACTCTGTGCAGAGGCCATTAGGACGAAAGCTAGAGACATTCTTGAATTTAAGAGTTTATAGAAGAAATGGAAAATAAGATGACTGGACACACACTTGGAGATGAGAATCATAATCCCATGGGGAAAACATGATACTAATGAATTATAAAACAAATGATTTCCTGCTTGATTTAAAAACTGGTGAGACCTTCCTCAAGGTGTGACTTAGGGTTTTACTCTCATGAGACTAGAGTTCTGCCTGTCCTCAGCGTCTCCATCTGACCAGTCCCATTTTACATATTGTAATGGCAGGTTTGTACATTAGGATTTTATTTACTTACTTTTTTTTTAGAAGCATTTGGTCTGTAAATGTGTAATTTTTTTTTTTTTTTTTTTGAGACAGAGTCTCAAGCTGTCGCTCTGGGTAGAGTGTTGTGGCATCACAGCTCACAGCAATTTCAAACTCTTGGGCTTAAGCGATTCTCTTGCCTCAGCCTCCCAAGTAGCTGGGACTACAGGGGCCCACCACACGCCTGGCTATTCTTTGGGTTGCAGCCATCATTGTTGTTTGGCAGACGGGGCCTGGATTCAAACCTGCCAGCTGGCGCCTTAGCCACTTGAGCTACAGGTGCCCAGTCATGTAAATGTGTAATTTTTAGGATCCACTTTTTAGGACTTCATCTCATCCATGTCAATTCTAAAGAGATTGCTTCCTTGCAGCATTTTCTGGTCCACATTTGAAATTGGTCATTATTTCCTTCTCAGCCAGTTTGACAGTTCCTGAGCTTTTGGGGGGGGGTTTCTTCTGTGCCACCCCCAGCTCTTCAGCAGAAGGGGGGCTGCTAAGCGGAGTCCACCGACGACACGGCTCGCCCTGGTTCAGCCGAAGCCCTTCCTGTGTGCCGGCGTTCACGCCCCCCCTCAGCTGCAGGCATCCCGGAGGGTTGTGTGTATTTTCAACATTTTGTGTCTGTTCTTCTATGGGCGACCCCCAGCGAAGCCCAGAAAGCCAGCTGTTGATCACGCATCCCAAATGCCGTCCACGCAGCCGTGGACACCTGCGCCGGCTCTGGCTGAGCCCTCAAGGCCGCAGACACCTGATGGCTGAGCCCTGGAGGCCGCGGACACCTGCGCCGGCTCTGGCTGAGCCCTCGAGCGCTTTCCTTTCCCTGGTCCCACGGGCTGGCCTGGTGCGCTCAGGGCTCCGTCCTCCAGTTCTTGGTTTGGTGACAACCAGAAACCCAAACCAGCCTGAGCAGACTGGGTGGTAACATGCCAAGCACAACGCCCAGGAAGCTTCTCGTGCGTTTATTACACTTAGTATTTCACCTAAGCAAAACCTATATAATGAATGGCACCCGGGAGCCTGGCCTCTGAGGTGTTTTTTGACCAATACACGTGGGGGACTTGGCATGGAGGGCTGTGGGTTTTAGGTCATGGGAGTGGGTGCCTCCCTGACACCGCCAAAGGCCTTTGGACTCAGGGCGACTCCCCAGCCTAGAACCTGGTGACTTTTCTTCATGGGATCAACCACCTTACACTGAGCAAAGTCCCAAGAAAAGACATTTTGTATTTGGATTCCTTATAGTATTTCTTCCTTTAAATTGCTTTAAGTGGGTAAAAGCAAAGCTTTAATGCCATTCTTGTTAGCACTCTATGTAACGGGGAGGGTGAGCCTAGGGGAGAATACGAGATAAAAGACCCTCTCCAGCCTGCAGAGACCCACTCTGGCCACCCCTCAGCAGCTCGCAGAAGACAAGGCAAACATCCTGGCAGCAGCAGCACCATCTCACGTCCTCTGTCCAGGACTCAGTGCCCACCCTTTTGTTAGTTCCTACATTGTTTTCCGGTCACTGCCAGCTCAGATTGACTCAGGTGTTTACCTGGAGCTTGCACAGGATTCCTTCTTCGGTCTCAGGTCCCTAGGTGACCTTGAAGAACCGTACGTCCCTCGGTCAAGTTCTGTTTTAGTCATGACCTCAGTGTTTGTTTACCTGAAAATGTCTTTAGTTCATTCTAATTCTTAAAAGATAATTTTGCTGTGAATATAATGGTATAGAATACGAGACAGTGGCTGTGATTTTCTGCTGAAGAGCTTTGCACATGCTCCGCCTTTGTCTTCTGGTCCCTTGGTAAGAAGCCCGAGTTCTGGCTGGTGGCTGTGGTCTTCTTGGGTGATCTGCCTTTTCTGTCTTAGAATCTAATGTTTGTTCTGGGGGGGTCTACATTGTAATTCCAATATATATTTATTTCATTTTTGCTGCTTTGGAGTAATTCTTTTCATTGTTATTTTTAGCTATTATGGGTACGAGTTGTCTTGTCTTTATGGGACACATGTGGTGTTGTGGTAGTGGCATTCAACGTGAGTTAATCAAATCAGAGAAACTGGGTGTCCATCACCTCAGGCATTTAGCATTTGTTGATGTTAAGAATGTTATAAATTTCACTTCTTAAGTTATTTTAAAATATACCCTAACTTACTGTTGGTTACTGTCACTTTGTTGTGCTTTAAAATATTGTTCATACTATCATCCTCACTGACAACGCCAAAGGCTCCTTCATCTCAGGGCGAGTGATGACTTCTTGAGTAATAACCCGAAAGAACAGGCAACCAAAGCAAAATTCAACAAATTTTGGGGTCCATGAGATCCCCAATAGGTAACCATTGTTCTACTCTGCCACCAGGAGCTCAATCGTTCTTGATACTTAGCTCCCATATATGAGTGAGGACGTGCGGGATTTGTCTTTCTGTGCTTGGCTTATTTCACATAACCTAACGTTCTGCAGTGCTGTCCATGCTGTTGCAAATGGCAGGATTCCTTTTTTTTTTTTTTTTGTGGCTGTACAGTGTTCCAGTGTCCAGTGTGTATATGTTCCTCCCTTTCTTTCTCCATTCATCCACTGAAGGACACTGAAGTTGATTTCATATCTTGGCTATTGTGATAGCGCTGGAATAAACATGGGAGTGAAAATACCTTTTTGACATATTGAATTCCCATCCTTTGGATGTATACCCAGCAGTGGGATTGCTGGCTATATGACTGTTACATTTTTAGTTGTTTTGAGGAACCTCCATACAGTTCTGCATAGCTGTTGTGCTAATAACAGTGTATGAGGAGTTCCGTTTTCCACTTCCCTGCCAGCATTTATTATTGCCTGTCATTTTGATAAAAGCCACTTTAACTGGCGTGAAATGATATCGCATTGTAGTTTTGATTTCCATTTCTCTGATGACTAATGCTGTTGAGCATTTTTTTTTTCCAGTTTTTGGCCAGGGCTGGGTTTGAACCTGCCACCTCCAGCATATGGGGCTGGTGCCCTACTCCTTTGAGCCACAGGCGTCGCCCTGTGGAGCATTTTTTAATATACCTGTTAGTCATTTTTTTTTCTCTTTTTATTTATTTATTTATTTATTTATTTATTTATTTATTTTTGTTATAGATAAAAATATGCACCATAGATGTGGCCCCACCCATCACCCTCCCTCCACCCAAACCTCCCCCCTCCCTTCCCCTTCCTTGGTCCTTTCCCCATAGTCTTGAGGTATAGTTGGGTTATAGCCTTCATGTGAAAGCTATAGTTTAGCTTCATAGTAGGGCTGAGTACATTGGATAC
>CAUYPK010036582.1:0-13027 GCA_963574355.1 Loris lydekkerianus
TTTTTTTTTTTTTTTTTTTTTTTTTGAGACAGAGTCTCAAGCTGTCACCCTGGGTAGAGTGTCGTGGCATCACAGCTCACAGCAATCTCCAAGTCCTGGGCTTAAGCAATTCTCTTGCCTCAGCCTCCCAAGTAGCTGGGACTACAGGCACCTGCCACAATGTCCAGCTAATTTTGTTTATAGTTGTCATTGTTTGGAAGGCCTGGGCTGGATTCAAACCCCAGGGCTGGATTCAAACTCCAGCTCTGGGGTATGTGGCTAGAGCCTTAGCCTCTTGGGCTACAGATGCCGAGCCAGTGTGCCTCGCTTCTTTCATCTGTGTTGTAGCATGATCAGGACTTTATTTCTTTTTATGGCTGAATAATATTCCATTAATTCAATATACCACATTTTGTTTATTCATGTATTAGTTGATGGACATTTGGGTTGATTTTACCTTTAGGTAAAATTATGACTAAAGCTATTGTAAACATTCATACATACATTTTTGTGAAGATATATGTTTTCAACTTTTGAATATATAACTAGGAATAAAATTGCTAAATATATGGTTACTATGTTTAACTTTTTGAGAAACTGCTAAACTGTTTTCCAAAGCAGCTGGACCATTTTACATTTCCATAAGAAAGACATGAGAGTTCCAATTTATTCACACCCTCATTAATACTTGTAATTGCCATCTTTTTTTTTATTAGAACCATCCTAATGTGTGTAAAGTGGCATCTCATTGTGGTTTTGATATGCATTTCCCTAATGACTAATTATGCTGCAAACCTTTTCATGTATTTATTGGCCATTTATATATTTTCTTTGGAGAAATATCTACTGAAATCTTTTGCTTGTTTTAAAATTAGGATATTTGTCTTTTTATTTTTGAGTTGTAAGAGTTTTTTATATATTCTGGATATCAAATGCATATATGTGATTTGCAAGTATTTTCTCCCCTTTTATGACTTGTACTTTCACTTTATTGATGTTAAAGTTTGTAATTTGAATAACATTCAATCAAACTGCTTTTTCTTTTATGATTTGTTTTTCTGGTTACATATCTAAGAAACAAATTTTCTAATCCAAGGTCATGAAGTTTTGCTCTATGTTTTCTTCTAAGTGTTTTATAAGCTTTTACATTTAGGTAAAATGTGATTTAGTTTGTGTTAATTTTTGTATATGGTGGAGATAGAGGTTCCAATTTCATCCTTTTGCATGTGAATATCCCATTGTCCCAGCATTATTTGTTGAAAACCTATCCTGTCCCCCATTGAATTGTCTGGGCATCCTTGTCAAAAATCAATTGACCATAAATATATGGGATTATATCTGAACTCTAAATTCTATTGATTGATCTGTTTATACTTATGCCCATATCACACCCCTAATGAGTGTATTTGTTCTGCTATTAAACCCATTGATTATATTCTTTTCCATTGTAAATGTTCTATCGGCCATATTTTGTAATTGCTTTTTTCTGCTTGTTTCTAATATTCCTCCTTATACATCTGAGTTTTATTATTTCTTTTAAGTCTGTGTCTATTTAATTTTGCTTCTTTTTGGCACAAGTTTTATGCTATTTGTCTTCATTTTTTAGTATTTGTGCTCACCAGTTGTCTCATTCTTTGTCCCTTGGGGCGGTTAGCTAACTTAGTGTTTTGAAGGTTGTCTGTCTACTCCCCACATTCCCTGTTCACTCTTCCCCATCTTGCTCAGTGCTCCTGGAAGCTGACCTGTACAAACAACAACAGGCTCCCTTGCTCTTTAGCTTTCCACTGGGCTCAACCACTAGAGAGTCCAGGAGGAGAATGTTGGGAGGGAAGAATACGAGGACAAGAGTCTATTCTCGACTTCTCTCCCTATGCTGTCAGCTGTGTTCCTGACTGAAGATCAGAATTCCCATCATGACAGCCCTCCTCAAATGACTTTCTCCTTGTGATTCTGTTACTGCCTACCTCCCCTTTGCCCATCAGGCCTGCTACTAGCACTTAGATGCTGCAATAAGTTCCCTGCATAATGTAAATAATCATATTAAAATCTCCTCAAATTATCAGTTTGATGTACTGTTCCTCCCTGGATCCCTGAATAGTATATTCAGGTTGTAATGTCTGCCTAGCGAGGGGGTGAAATCTCAGTGCCTAGCTAGTGCCTCTCCAGGTAAGTTAGGAGATGGAGCATGCTATACTAAGTGATTTTAGAGGACTGCCTCATGGTGAAGAGGCCATGTTGAAATTCAGGATTAAGCCACCTCTGCATCAACTCTCTCTACCTCCAGACTTTAGTCTCTCTGCCCAAGAAAAGTTCTTATGCAAGGATGTTGTCACTGCTTAAACCATAGGGGAATTTGAGGAAGAGAGGGATGCTCAGGTGCCTTCCAACCCATTTACACTTTTATAATTTGTTCTTTACCTCTGCAGCCTACAAAGCTTCCAGAGTATTATGACCTAATCTGTGGTTGTAGCAGAGAAGGCAGTGATCTGCCCAGAGCAATACTGGGAGACAAAAGAACACAACTACTAACTTCTCTGCCAGCCTATTCAGAGCTGTAGAGCACATCTTATCACCTACACCACCCAGACATAACTACCTTCTATATTTCTAAGAGTTTCTTCTAGTTTAAAATGTGTTTGAAGTTTCCAGCCAGCTCTGAGCTCTTCTTCAGCTTCTCTTGGGTTTGGTTTGGGGAAGGGAACCTTAAGTGGGATTCCTTGGACCTGTAATTGAACATGGTTGCTCAAACAGATATCTGTTTTTTGTTCACATTGACATTCTGATTTGCTAGGACCACAATTGCTTGCCCAAGGAAGCCCCTCACCTGCCATTCTTTATGAGTTGATAATAAACTAGTAGACTTCCAGAGATCATTCTTATCTATTCCCCTAGGTTACTCTGTGCTTAACACTATCACAAAGAGATGGATAGGAAATTTTGGCCCAAATGCAAAAAGTCTGGCTCTCCCTTCTGTGCTTAAAACATCTACAACTACCTTGAATATTACAGTTATCTGTTGAGAATGCTGCAAGCAGACAGCCTTCAGCTACCAACCCTTTGGCGGAATTGCCTTAGCTAAAGAGATAAAAGGAGGAGGTATTATTGTTGTTATTGTTGTTGTTGCTATTGCTAAGTATAAAGGAGGAATCAAAAAAGTAAGTTAAACATAGTTCCTACCTTTGACTAGCTCACAGTCTTATTAGGAAGACATTTATAAATAAAAAAAGTATAGTTGAGAATACAAGCCAATTATGTGTTAAACCACAAGTGTCAGCAGTTATGGTATTTGGGGGAATTTGGAGGAATATACGTGATGTCCTTTTGGTCAAGGCTGGTCCTGGAAGGTTGTACATGAAGAAGGAATTTGTAAAGGATCTTGAGGGTGGATGGAATTAGCTCAGATCTATTCCAGATATGATTAGAGAGTTCTTAATTCTACCAGATGCTGTGTAACTTGTTGCAAATAAAATTCATAAGTATTCAGGAGAATTCATCCATTCATTGACCAGGGGAATAGTCAAATAATAGCTAAATTTTATTTTAAAAATGCCTATTCATCCTCACAACAACCCTAAAAATTAAGCATTATTATTATGCTCACCTTCCAGGTAAGGAAATGAGGCACAAGATGGTTAAGTGACTTCCCCAAAATTGCACAGTTAGTAGGGGTTTGTGCTGGAATCAAAATCAAGAAGTTTGGGCCAGAGCCTGTGTTTCTTGTTTCCAGGGCAGGTATTGCTTTCCTCTGAGACACCGAGTGATGAGAATTGAATTGAATCTGTTTATGAAGTGATAGCTATGGATAAGCTACTATGCCTCTGGGGAAAGGAGCTTGCTTATTATTTCTCATCTTTTTTGCAAAAGCAATTTTTGCAGCAGTGTGAGTAAATGAAAGAGGTGCTCATTCGACCTCCAGACTGGTGTAACTCTCACTTTGCAATTGCTGTAAGAGATGGAGAAGATGAAGAACCCTAAATGTTCACTACAGAAACTTGGACATCATTTATATTCATGTGCAGTCCCATAACCCAAGGTTTTATAACTGTGTTTTTATGAAACAGGCAGATACTTCTGAGTGTAGAAGCACAAGCAAGAGAAAAGTAGTATCTTTATTAAAACAAACAAAAAAATCTGGAAGTAATAGAAAACTATCCCCTGATCTTTCTTTTTAATGATGATCACTGAAGCACATATGTACAGATGGCTTTAGAGTTTTTAGTGAAAGTTAATAAAAGAGGCATTTATTTTGGAGATGGAACAATATATTACCTGGTGGCTGAACTATTTTGAGTTCAGCCCTTATGGCTTTAATGATCAGAGAATGGGTGGCATTGTGAAAGATCTAAACAGAACTCATCCAGTTTGTACTGAGACAAATGAGCTTTACAAACATGGGGAAAAATATGTATTGATCCAAGGGATTCCTGAAGTCACTGACTCATTTTAATGACTCTTCTTTGGCTATGTGTCTGCTGCCACTCACCTGAGGGTAAACATGGGATCAAAGTGCTGACTCCCCCAGGATTAATCATTTTCCTCTTTATCTGCATCAAAGTTCTTTGATACAGCAAAGCTTCCTTTTTCAGTTGAACTTGCTGTCTGTTTAGATTGTAATCAATCATAGTAAATATTGACTGGAAAGGTCATTGCTTCCCTGAGAGAAAAGGGTTATCATTAGAAAAATTCACATTTGCAATTTCTTTTCTCTATTTCTTTCCATAAAAGACATTTATTTCCAAATCTTGTTACCGCACATACTCGTGTATAAGACGACCCCCTTAATTTTACCCTAAAACTGGGAAAACTTAGTGACTCAAGTATAAGCTGAGGTGGAAAATGCAGCAGCCACTGGTAAATTTCAAAAATAAAAATATATACCCAAAACAATTACAATAATTGAGGAATCAGGTTAAATGCTTTTCAATATTTATTGCTAAAGAAAAACTGTAAACTAGCAACAACAACTTTAAAACTTTAAATAAAGTGCAGAAAACTGTAGCTTAACAGGTAATCAAGCTAAATCACAAAGGTTAAAATCCTTCAAAACTGGATTAATTTAATGTGTTACTAAATATTGTGGGTTAAATAGTTCAGTGGAATACAGTTCAGTTCAGCCGCCTACCTCTTCAGTTCAGCCGCGACTTGTGGACTGAGCTGAAGCCCCGCCCCCTCAAGCAGAGGGCAGAAGACGACTGGAGACTACGTGCATTTGATTAGGTGCGCACGCCCTGAATCAAATAACCTGCATGACCCGAGTATAAGCCGAGTTCGGGTTTTTTGGCACAAATTTTTAGCACAAAAACTCGGCTTATACTCGAGTATATATGGTAATTTAAAATAAATGTACATAGGCCTCAGTTTATGAAAGACCACATCCCCCTAGGTGTATCTGAATAGAGTTTCTCTAGAAATGTTCTTGTAAGCCACATTAGATTTGTATGGGTAGAAAAATGTTAAAAATTATGATAAATTATTTCATAGGATTTTGGGGGTCAAAAAAGTAATGAATTGGGGAATTTTCTTCCTATTTTCTTTTACATCTCCAAATCTGATAAGGTTCTTTTTACAGCAGTGCAAACTATAACAAATTTCAAATATAAAAATGTAAGCATCGTCCTGAAATCCTAATGAAATCTATTTGATTTAATCCAGCAGCCCAGCTACTGTGCTTAGCTATTCAGCTTTCATCATCTGATGTCCTAACTACTACTGGGAGTCCCAAGATGCCATCTTAAACAGCTAAGCTTTTCCTAAATGTGCAGCAGAAAGCACAGGGAATTTAAAAAGTGGCATGTCACAATTGGCCCCTGAAGCCTGAGTGTTCAGGCTTCAAATTTTACAAGGCTCCTGTGTCTTGGAGTTTGCAAGAATATGAAGAAAGAAGCCCCACACTTGCTTTTTGTCTTTTAAGCACTTTTGAATGCAGGACTTTACTTCAGTAAAATGCACCATTTTACTGAAGGCATCCCTCCAACTGGAGTCTATTCCTGCGGAGAGAACACAATAGTCTCTCATTAGAGAGACCTGCTGCTTTTCCTTGCTTTTCCCTGAGGACACTTTTACCCTCCAGCCCTGTCATCTGGGGTCTATTTTCCCTCACACAACTTTTTTTTTCTTTGGTTGTAGTTGTCATTGTTGTTTGGCAGGCCTGGGCTGGGTTTGAACCTGCCAGCTCTCGTGTATGTGGCTGGCACGGAGCCACTCTCACGCAACTTTTGCAAACCATTCTTACTGCAATGGGAAACCTGACTTTGATCTCAGGTTATCAGACTCTACCATCCACAGATCACCTCCTGGAGTTGTGTGTTTCCTGTGTCTGGAAGGTTCTAGTCGCCAGTCCACTGTTGGTCTCTCAGCGTCACTCCTTCTTGATGACAGGATTTTTCACATCCTCCCCTGGGACCACGTAGTTCTCAGTGTCATCTCAGTCACTTGCCCCATGAGCACCTTGTCCTTACTGGTCATTGTAACCTCCACCATCCCTGTTCTAAACAACTCTACCCTGGCCCTCACTTTGGATCTTTTCCATGAGGGTCATGTTTATTTTTAATTTGTTTTTATTTTATTTTTAACATTTTTTATTAAATCATAAACACATAGATCATGTATACATTAATGCATTTATGGGGTACAATGTGCTGATTTTATATAGAATTAGGAATGCTTACATCACACTGGTTAATATATACCTCATTTCGTTTACTTAATTATTGTTTTAAGACATTTATACTCTGTGCTAGTAGAGCCGACCTGTACCCTTGCATTGTGCACCATAGGTGTGATCCCACCATTCACCCTTCCTCGATCTGACTCTCCCCCTCCCCTCCCATCTCCCCTCTTCCCTCCTTCATCTTGGGCCATAGTTGTGATCTTGTCTTCACATAAAAGTGTGAGTGATTGTAAATTGGTTTCATAATAGTACTGAGTACATTGGATATTTTTTCTTCCATTCTTGAGATACTTTAATAAGTAGGATATGACCCAGCTCCATCCATGTAAATGTAAAAGAGGTAAAGTCTTCATCTTTTTTAAGGCTGCATAATATTCCATGGTATACATATACCTCAATTTATTAATCCATTCTTGGTTGATGGGCACTTGAGCTTCTTCCGTGACTTGGCTATTATGAATTGAGCTGCAATGAACAATGTAGTGCAAATATCTTTGTTATAAAGTGATTTTTGGTCTTTTGGGTATATACTTAGTAGAGGAATTGCAGGATCAAATGGCAGGTCTACTTTTAGATTCCTGGGTATTCTCCATACTTCTTTCCAAAAGGGACATATTAGCTTGTACGCCCACCAGCAGTGCAGAAGAGTTCCCTTTTCTCCACATCCACACCAACATGTGTAGTTTTGAGATTTTGTTACGTAAGCCATTCTTACTAGAGTTAGATGATATCTCAAAGTAGTTTTGATTTGCATTTCTCTGATGATTAAAGATGATGAGCATTTTTTCATGTGTCTGTAGGTCGTGTGCCTATCATCTTCAGAGAAGCTTCTGTTCAAGTCCTTTGCCCACAATGAAATGGGATTATTTGTTCTTTTCTTCTTAATAAGTTTGAGTTCTTTGTGGATTCTGGTTATCAAACCTTTGTCAGAAGCATAACCTGCAAGTATCCTCTCAAATAGCCCCATTCTGAGGGCTGTGTGCTTGCTTTACTTACTGTGTTCTTGGCTGTGCAGTAGCTTTTTAGTTTGATCAGATCCCAGTAATGTATTTTTGGTATTGCTTCAATTGCCCAGGAGGGGGGGGTATGGGGGTCCTCCTCTAAATAATCATTGTTTTATGTTCATATTTAAATAATCATTATTTGATAAAATGTGTTTGTTTCCCATATTTATCAAACATCACTTTTGTGCCAACATATTTCTTCACATAATTAAACTTCATCTTTTGATGTACTTTGGTTATACTTAATAGTTCCTAGCCATTATAGGTTCATAATTAAACTACAAAAAACAGTGAATACATTCTGGAATTGCTTTTCCATCTCTCTCTCTCTGCCCCTACTCTACCTTCATTTGGTTTGATTATTTGCAAGCTATGTCCATTAATTTATGCAATTTCTTACCCCCTATATGAAATTTTATGTTCATCAGTTATTATCTCTCTTTTGCCTTTTCATTGTACTGAGCTAGAGATTGAGCAACCCTGGAGCAGTTGCTATTTTTGAGGACTTATTTGTTCGGGTGATTTATGAGGTTTGAGTACACTACTTCAATGCTTTGTTGTGGCATACACATGTAAACATGACCTATAAATGTGCATCTTCTTTGGTAGCAAATTAAGAAATTGCCAATTCATTGTATCATTAAACATTTCCTGCATGTTTTGTTCCCTCAAGACAAGTGAAAGAATGCTTATGTTGTGTAGTCTTTACCATTGCTTTTGCATTCAATAATAAAACAAATATTGAAATTCACTAGTTCTCCTATAATTTGGAATAACCAATTATGAGTTCATTGTACTGTAGTTATTTTAATAAAAATATAATCAGTTCAAAATACTTGGCTTGATCTTTTCATTGAGAAAGGAGATTATTTTTCACTCTGGTAGTTGCATTAATTTGTCTCCACGATTAGAATATAATTAAGTAAATCAATTCTTTTAAGATTTTCTCAAATACCTACTTGTGCTAAGAAAGCAAAGATGTTTAACCTATGTTTCCTGTCCTTCAGGTACTTACAAACTAATTGATGAGATGGGGCTGAGTCTGTGGTTTGCTACACTGCAAGCATTTCAGATTTTTGTTAACACTTTCAAGAACACTCCTTGTGGCAAGCCGGCTGGCTGTTTGCCAAACCAGTTTTCCTCATCCTTCTGAACCATTAGCCAGATCATATTTCATATTTTCCAGATTTTTTTTGCAATTAGGTATAGACATATGATTAAGTCCTGCCCTATAGATTGTGAATAAATATGATGTATCTCACTTTTAGATCTGTGCCATAAAACCCCCACCCAATCCTCTTTCTCCCTCTGGAACCATCTGTTGGCTGAAGGTCTATGCCCTAGGCTATCTGAAAGTTCCGTATTGAAGATGGCTGAGCCTCCCTTAGGGTAGGTCCCTGAAAGACCAGTAAAGTAGAAAAGCCTCATCATCACCCCCCTCTGCAAAAACTAAATCTCTATGTGGTAGGCCAGTGAGATTTCTGGGTGTGTCTGCTATAGATTCTAGGGTGACAATAACTAATATACTAATGAACTCAAAGAGCTGATTCCTGTACTTTCATGATGTAAGAAAACGAGGCTTGTTAACATAGAACTTGAGAGACGTTATTACAAAAGCTAAGTATGTACAAACAAAGACTGCCATGAAATAGGAATCACAAATTATTTGTTACTGTACACTAAAGTGACTAGAGAAAAAGGAGAAAGGAGTGAGGTCAGCAAAGAGTCTGGGGAGTGGATGTGACCTTTGGAGGTGCAGTAAATTATTTCTGCAATGACATTTCTGGTTCTTTCTGTGTTCAAATATCCATAGCTGGAGCTCCCTGGTGATTTGGGTCTACTTTTGGCTATCCTTATTGATTGCAAAAGAGGGTGAAACTAGGGTAGCACCTGTGGCTCAGTCGGTAGGGTGCTATCCCCATATACCAAGGGTGGCAGGTTCAAACCTGGCCTCAGTCAAACTGCAACCAAAGAATAGCTGGGCATTGTGGCCGGCACCTGTAGTCCCAGCTACTTGGGAGGCTGAAGCAAGAGAATCGCCTAAGCCCAGGAGTTGGAGGTTGCTGTGCGTTGTGTCACCCCATGGCACTCACCAAGGGTGATAAAGTGAGACTTTGTCTCACAAAGAAAAAAAAAAAAAAAGAGGGTGAAACTAATGAGCTTTAAATCAAAAGAATAACTTTTGTTGCTGGACCCCAGATGACACTACTTCCCAGTTCTGATAGCTGGACTTCTGTATTACTTTTATATTGTTAAGATTTTAAAAGAGTTACCTTTTGGTTTTTAACTATCATTAAATTTTCTATGTGCTATAACTAAGTCAATTTGAAAAGCTGAATACCCTTAAATAGCATTTACAATTTTATTATGTATATATTATTTGTTAAATAGCTAAGTAATTTGTACCCCTAAAGAGGAAAATGTAATCCTGTATCAGTAAATGGGTGACATTTAATGGTGAATGCTTCAAGCATCAAGGAAAAGTGGCATCTCTCAAACTCAGTCAATAACTCATAATTTTATTCATACTTAAATGACTTTTTGATAAAGCATTTTGTTTCCTTTTCTAACAGTTCTCCTTTTTATTTTTTTCACTGACAGAGGAGACATATGTTTTCATCGTGGTGTATTTTTACAGAAATACATATGCAACTAATTGTTTTTTAAAAAAGAGTAGATGTAGGAAGTAGGTTTTCAAAATTCTTACATGTCAGAAAATGCCTTTCTTTTGTCCTTACACTCGGTCCATAACTAACTGGTTATAAAAATGTCACTTTAAACCATTTTCCCAAGAAGCTCAAAGGAATATTATATTCATTTAGCCATTTGACATTCATATGTAAAGAAACCCACCCCACCTCCAAATCCTCCAATTTTAGATTTTTTCTTTTTGTATTTGAAACTTTGTCAGAATATTTCTAAGTACGGATCTTCAGCCTTCATGCTTGACACTCAGATGGCATTTTTCAATATGAAAACTTAAGTGCGTTTGTATGTTCAAGCTCAGGGAAATTATCTTAGTTCAATGTCTTTTTCTTCTTTATTTATTTGAGTCGATTTTGTCTTTTTATAACTACTACCAAATTGTTCTAGCATCTTCTGAGTTTGTCCTCCATGTTTCTTACCCTGTTTTTTTGCTTAAAGTTTTGGGAGATTTCTTCTTCTTTTTTTAATTGTCTATGTTACTCATAACCATTCTATTTATTAAATATGCCTATTTAGTTTTTAATTTCAGCAAATGTATTTCATTTCTAAGCACCCTTTTTCATTCTTGGTGTGCGTCTTTGTTATAATAGCTTATTCTTGCTTCATGAATGATAGGAATTCTTGAACCTTTTTGAGATTAGAATGAACCTTTTTGACGTTAGAATGATTTAAGTGTCTTTTTTCTATTATGCCATTTTTTTTCATATAGGACCAGTTCTTATGTTTGGTCATCTTGACTTTTTTTAACTCTCTTGATTTTCCATTAAAAAAAAAAAAACAAAAACAAACAAATAAACAAAAAAAAAAAAACAATTACTTTTGGTTCCCTTATGTAGGATAAAGTGCTGACTTTACCAATAAAGATAACTGACATGTGCTTCCTCTGATGATTTTAAGCCAATTTACTCACAGTCCTCTCTCATGAGTGCAAAGACTTTACCAGTAGACTATATATGTAGGTGGACTGTCAAAAGATGGCAGAGAACAGGGATAGATTAACAGGCCAGAAACTTCTAGTAGCTAAAGTAAGATTTAGTAAGATTTTACTGTGGAATGAAATGGTTAAGTGTATTTCGCTCCTTACCAGTGTGATCCCACTTCTCCATTTATGCCTGTTGTTATGTTATAAATATGCACAGTGCACGCTTTCACTCACTAAAGAAGACTGATTTGGATAAGAACTTCTACAGTCACCTGATCCTAAGTGGAGTGGTCTTCTCTTTTTCCTTTCCAAGTCTATAGGGAGAGCCAGGAGTTTCTGCATTATCTGTTATGTATCTCTATTTGTAGTGCTTTTTCCTATGCCCTTCCTAAATAAAACCACCCTCTGTTAAAGGCGACTTCTGAAGGTTGGCTGGGCAAATTGCTGCTATCAGCTGTCTTATATCCACCAGGGACATAGGAGCGTCCCTTGCTCTAGCTGTTTTATAGACCATTCCCTATTGCTTCTCCTGGCTTCAGCCTCCCAACTCCCTCTTGTTCTATATGCCAATTGATTTTAAATTTAAAGCCTCTTGGGGGCTTTCTAGAAAAGTTTCTGACCCTTCTGCATCTATCCTCAACATTTTTCTAGACTTTGCCTATCTTTATCCTGTTTTTCCATCACTATAGTCTCACTGGCTGTGTTCTTGTATTAATTTTTTATTACTGCATAACAAATTACCAAAATTTTAGTATCGTAAAACAAAATCTGCTTGTTGGTCACAAGTCTGGGCTATACACTAAAATTAAGGCATTCTCCAGGCTGTGTTCTCATGGGGAAGGCTGACTGGGGAAGGCTTTATTACTGAGCATGTTTAGGTTATTAGCAGAGTTCGGTCCCTGTGAATGACTGCCCAGGGCCCAGCTATCCTCCTGGCTGTTGGTGGAAAGTCACCCTTAGCTCCTGGAGGTGGCTTTCATGACGCCTTAGCGGCTTGCCCTTCTACAATACCCCGGGTATCTTTTCTAAGTCCAAGTGAAAATGTGTCTTCTAAGGGCTCATGGCTTTAGACCTACATAGGGCGATCCCTTCATGGTAATTCACTGTCAACTGACTGGAGCTCTTAATTGCATCTACAAAGTCTCTTTTCCTCCAAGTGTAACCTAATTATGAGAGTGTCAGCCCACCACATTCACAAGTTCTTTCAGCGCTCAAGGGGAGGGGATGACACAAGGTATATACACAAGGTGGTAGAAATCTTGGGGGTCATCTTAGAATTCCACTTACCACATTTCCCTGGGAAGCCAATCAATTCTGAGGTGAGGTTCCATGTAGGACGGTCATTAGTGAGGGCCATCAAGCTGAAGGGATGGAAGCAGTCAAGTGGAGGGGGAAGCTGGGCTATGGCAGAATCACAGTTATGTCTCTGTCAATGTCACGTGTAATCCAGAAGCTGGCTGGCCCTTCATACTTGTACCTAGTTGGAGGAAGAAGCTACATTTTTATACCCTTTGCTTTGCTAGTCATTGGATATGAGCTCTCTTCAGAAACCAATCTTGCACAGCTGACAGTTTTTACTCTACAACCTTACTATAGTAGGGGGAATATTTTTACAGGAGAAGTGCTACTTTTATGCCAACAGATCTGAGATCGTGCAAAACAAGATCAAAACACTCCAAGAAGATCTAGAAAAGAGAAGAAAAGAAATTCTAGAAAATCCCCTGTGGACGGGCCTACATTGTTTTT
>CAUYPK010036583.1:0-13460 GCA_963574355.1 Loris lydekkerianus
CTTCGTTTTCCACGATTCTTTTTATACAGCATGTATTTTTTAAATATAAGACCACATTTTAAAATGTAGAATGTAAATGTCTTAACACAATAACTAAGAAAATGCCAGGAAGGCTATGTTAACCAATGTGATGAAAATGTGACAAATGGTCTATAAAACCAGGGTATGTTACCCCATGATTGCGTTAATGTACACAGCTATTATTTAATAATAAAAAATAAATAAATAAAAATAAATAAAATGTATCCGGAGGACAGTGAGTGTTAAAGGTTTTGGAAACCTCCACTTGGTGGAACCAGGGCTTTTCTACTAAAAAATACAAGACTTTGGGGATACTTCAGAATTTTGTCAAATACTGAAATTTATGTAGAACTCAGGGTTGATTTTGGAAGAGGGAGCATCATTAGTTCCTCTAAAATTTCTCCTGCAATTTCCCTTTTCCTTGGAGATTATGGCAGAAACATTATTATATGTGTATAAATATATACTACTTTTTAGTGTTGTCTTGCAGGAGTTCCTATTTTTCTAGGTAACTCTTTGACAGACAATAGCTTCCTTAGCAGAGCTACCTTCCCTGATCAAGTGTTTGTAAATAGTTTGATTTATCTAATGAAATCCACCCTTTCTGGATCCTGAGAGAGGGTGTAAATGTCCTTTAAAATAATTCCATGCCCAAGGAGCTCAGGAGTCTGCTCTCTTGTCATTATCACTTGCACAATATCCTTCTACTTCCCAACTTGTTTATTCTACCAGGATAGAATAAGACTATGCCTCCATCAGTTGTCCTGGCTCAAAACCACGGTCACCTTTAATTCACCTTGTCCTTCCTCCCTTGTATCTCATAAAGTTCTAAGACCTGACACGCAGTCAGATTTTGTGCATCACACAGTGGCCTGCGCCAACTCCGAGACTGTGACTGGAAACACGTAGTTTCCATAATACACGGAAATGATGTATGTGCTGTCCAGAGCTCCTGTTAAGTGCAAATCAGGGATTGTGTACATGTGAAGAAGGCTGGTGAAAATTCAAGGAGCAAATTCTTCCTTCTGACTCTGCAACAGAATATCCAAACCTGGCATTTGTGAGAGCTTCAACCAGGAAGGAGTAGGAAGATAGTTCAGCGAAAGTCAAGTTCACAAAGGCACGAGTCTATCTCAGGAGTTGGGTGCAGTTCCTAAGTAGCAGGATGGCCTAGATGATCCCTAGAGTCTTTCTCAGTCTTAGAGAGGTAACTGTGTTTTGTGAAGCCTGGGCATACAGAACAGCTGCAGATATGACAGGAAATTGTAGGGATGGGAATTAAGCATGAGACAAATGTCTTGTTTTGCTGTTCTTAGCCTTCTGGGTCTCCAGGGCTCTGGGCCAAAATTTGAAGACTGGGAAAAGCAGGGGAATGTTACGCGGTCTCCACAGCTCCATGTCTTCAGATTGAGGCTTAGGTAATCAGTTTCTAACATCTGTATTGCGGAAACTTTCCTAGACTTCTCTTATGGGTTGAGAGAGCAGCCAGAATTCACCATGTAACTCCATCACTCCTCTTAAAGGCTTAGGTGCAACAACAGGACATGCAAGAGTACAGAGAGCTGGCCTCAGGGACGTCCAGAAGTCTGTCCCTTCCACATCAGGTGGTTTACCTTGAGTACTTCAGCCAGGAAGTTACTTTGCAATAGTCCTAGCAAATTTACAGATGGTCCTGGCACCTCCTCAAGGTGCAGAGAGCTCCCAGCCAGAAAGGCCCGGAGGGAGACTCTGGGAGCGGGGTATATGTGTGACCCTCTGTTCCCAGTTCCTATGTTCCCAGCTTTAGCTCTAGGACATAGGGTCAAAGTTGTGGAGTCTGGGGAATCTGTCGGGAATCATGTGCAGCCCCGTTCTCTGCCTCTGGCCTCAGATTCTTTGCTCCTGATACCACACTGTGAGAATGCCTCCCCACCAGATTGGGGGGGGGGGGGGAAGAGATCTTCAGGGAGGCTCCACTAACCGCTTTGTCACTGTCAGCATGCTTTTTGGGGGGCTGTCAAGAAGCCCACCCAGAGCACAGGCCAGTCTCATCTGGAGGACTTGACTGTCATGGGATGCTCATCCGTTGAATGTCTTCATCTTGGAGGGCTTTTCCAGAGTCTCCAGTCATAAATCTGGCTGTTTGCAGGTGGGGGAAATTGATTCTTGGTGGATTGGACATGGAATTTTGCCTTTGCTGCTGGAGTCCTCTTTCTATCCAGGATTAGGGGCTCTGGCTTTGACTTGTATTGCAAAAAATAATAATAACAATAACGAAAATTTATTGTGTGCTGGCCCATGGTACATGAGCGTGCTGTGTGCTTACCATGATAGTCTTATGTAACCTATCACAGCACCACCATAAATAATACACTATTGTTAGCTTCACTTTCCTAATGGAAAACTGCAGCTTAGGCAAGGGAAGACACTTTTCTAGGGTCACACAGGTACCAAATGACAAAGGGATGAAGAAACCTGAATTCACACTATCTTTATTTTAGTTGCTACTATACCTAACAAAAGTATGACATTCTCCTGAATTTGCTTGTGATATTTAGCTATTAAATACCCCAGGTATGATGAACTTATAGACTTCAAGGAGTTCTTCATAAACTCCTTGAGATTTTAAGAGGGAAATGAGTATAATTTTTTCTTAAGCAATATTTAAAATGTCCCTCACTGCATAATTCATTAGAGAAAATGTGCAAAAGTAAAAACTTAGAAAAAGAAAAAGCAAGGCAAAGAAAGAAAAAGAAGAAAGGAAAGAAAGAAAAAAGAAAGAAAGAAAGAAAGAAAGAAAGAAAGAAAGAAAGAAAGAAAGAAAGAAAGAAAGAGAGAGAGAGAAAAGAGAAAATGAAAGGGAATGAAAGAGAAGGGGTCACTATTACATCACTAGTATTTCTAATATTTTGAGGGTCATTTTTTTGGTGGCATTTATCTAAGGCAGGGGTGTCCAAACTGCAGTCCCCAGGCTGCACACAGTCCAAGATGGCTATAAATGAGGCCCAACACAAAACTATAAACTCACCTAAAATAATGGAATTTTTTGGTGATATTTTTGTGGCACTCATTTATGTGAGTGCCACAAATTACTTTTGTAGATGACAATGTTGTATTGCAATGTCAGGTAAAATAAAAATACATGAACTCTCCACTATTTGTATACATGGATGGCTTCCAGGGTTACCCTGCAAGCACAGACAGTGGAATGGACATCAGGGGTTATCACATGTGCTTGTGGTGATTTGGGGAGGCAGAGATTATGAATAATATTTCAACCTACCATTGCAGCATCAGGTTGTTAATGTTAATTAGAAGTCAAGCAAGCATTTTCACTTGATTATTAAGGGAACTTCCAGCCCTCAGCAGTGCCTCACACCTTGCCCTCTGTGCTTTACAATCCGTCTCTCCCTGCAGCACCAGCAGAGATATTGAAGGGCCCAAACTATTTTCCAGCCAATTAATGTTCACAATATAAGTAAATATAGTCCTTTATTTATTATTATTATTTTTTTGATTCCTGGGATGGCTTCTACAACACCTCAAAAGAGACTAGAAGTCCCCCTCCCCCCCAAAAAAGAAAAATTATAGGCGAATGCAGGTTGCTTAAAGAAAAGTGGACAGATGACTATTTTTTTTGTCGCAGCAAATAGTAGGGCCCTCTGTTTAATTTGTAGGGAATTTGCACAAGGTTTCAAAAAGTATAATTTGAAAAGGTATTATATACAAAAACATGCTGCAAATTTGATGTGTATGAGGGATTGTGTTGTAAGAACAAAAGAGCAGAACTGAAAAACAGTCTTATCTCCTCCGCAAAAGTTTTTTTTTGTTTGTTTGTTTTTTTTTAAGTTACCACTCAGATGATTCCATGGTGAAAGCTAGTTATGTGATAGCATATTGAATATCAAAAAAATGAAAACTATTTACTCATGGTGAGTTTGTTAAACAATGTATGAAAAGCATGGCAGGTGTAATTTGTCCTGAAAAAAAGGGGAAATATTTCTAAAGTCAGTCTGACTCCCCAGACTATGGCCAGGTGAATTGAAGAAAGTAGAAAATCTTTTGAAAGAAGTTTGGGGAGTAAATCCACTAATTTTAAATGTTATGATTTGGTGATGGATGACAACACTGATGCTACAAATATGGCTCAACTTGTCATTTTTATTAGAGGTACTAATGATAAGTATAATGTCACTGAAGAAATGGCTTCCTTAGTGCCATTGACAGATACAACTAAATCAAAAGATTTGTACAAAGCAGTAAAAGTATGCTCCAGGGATTTTCTTTGTCTGTTAGCAAAATATCTGTTATAGTTACTGATGGTGCCCTGGTTATGGTAGGTAAAAGAGAGAGATTTGTAAAATTAATAGAAGATAATTCAATTGCCACCCCAAACTCAACATTTGATGAGGTATCATTGTATAGTAAGTAAAAAAAAAAAATTATGCACAGAATCTTTAAAAATGGATAATGCCATGTAAATTTTCATGAGGACTGAGTAAGGGCTGAAGGACTGAAACATTGCCAATTCCAGGAATTCTTTAAAAGTATTGATGCTGACTATGGTAACATCATTTACTTTTCAGAAACAAGATGGCTAAGTCGAGACCAAATTTGCCATATGTTATCAAGTCCTTTATGGTATCAAAAACCAAATTTGTGCCAGAACTTGACCATGAAAACTGGCTTACAACTTGGGCATGATTAGTGCCTTCAATTGCTCATTTAAATGAGTTAAACCAGTTCTTTCATGTTGAAAGCCAATTTATCAATACAAAGTTTCAAACCATAACAGCATTCCAAATGAAACCGAAATATGGAAAGTTCGACTTAAGGCAAACAATTTTATGCATTTTGACATGTTGGCTAAACACAGTTCTATGAAGAGCAAAAAATATATGCAGGATTTTCAATTTGATACGAGGATTTGAACAGATTTCAAGATTTCCAGACAAATAATCACAATTTTGGCACATCGGTGACTTCTTTTTCAGTTGACATAAATATGTTATCTGCCAATTTTCAAATGGAAGGCATGGAGCTACAATCTGACATTCAACTCCAAGACAACTTTGATCGTGTCTCTCTATTGGACTTTCATAGGTCCTGTCTTCCCAGAGTAAATATCTCTCCCTTCAAAATCTCACCTTGCTCATGTAGATGCATTTTGGCAGCACCTACATTTGTGAGCAACTATTTTCAAGAATTAAGCACATTAAGAGTAAAGTTAGAACCAGAATGTCTGATGAGGACCTTGAGAGCTCACAAGATGGCATCTATTTTCATCCAACCAGAGACACTGAATTTCTCACATTCCATGGCAAATATTCCACTAGTTTTATGTTGCCCACTTTTCTTTTACATTTACAATTAAAAATACCACAAAAACCCAAAGAGTTTTATTACTTGGATACGTACATTTTCTATTTGGTGACTGCAAACTTGGTACCTGCTCAACAATTTTCAAAGACTCCATGAGCAGGTCACTGAGGCTTTTTTTGTTTATCTGTGGTGGTGGATAGCACAAAAATTATGCATGGACCTTTTTATTTTTTGCTCATCAGCTTTTGTTGGTGTTTATGTAATTGATCTGTGGCCCAGAGAAACCAAAAGGCTGGACACCCATGATAGCCTGTTCAGAAGTTTTAGTGGAGTCAGAGGTCAACAGGTTATAGACACTGAAATTAGAAAATGTGTGTGAAATAGAAAGGAAAGTTCTCAGGATTTGGAATTCTGCAAGTTGGTTTCACCTGGCTGAGGATAGTTGAATGGGCCAGAAGTACAAGTTGGGCTCAGGAATGCCAGGGGGAGTCCTTGGCCTGGTGTTTGCATTGAAGTCTCTTTCTAGAACCTTCCCAGTTTTATCCTTCTGATTAGGTCATCTAAGCAAAAACAAAGGCTTTGGTTGTGTTTCTGTCCATGAAGGATGGAATCATAGTTTACAGAGTTTGCCATTGTGTGATTAGGGGAGAAGAGTCAAGAAGATCAACTCTTCTTGAGTCAAGATATGACAGAAGATCTTAAACTACTTGATTATAAGCTATTGGCACCCAGCCCATTAGCAATAGCCAATAGCAGTCCTGATGTGGGGGTAAGTAGCCATAGGGACCAGGAGGACTGGATGTTTTTCTTGAATATTTTGCTCAATGTCTCTGCTCTGAGCAATGTTAAGAACCACAGTAAGCAGATAATTTTGGCATCTGATTATCTTTTATAATTTGTCATGAAATTTCCTATGAGAGGATAGAACAATCCACTACCATAAATTTTCTTCAAATATAAACTCAATCCCGTCTCAAAACAATTTTTGAGGCCTCTTTTGTTTCTTCCATCGTGTTGCAAAATTGTGAAAGATTCCAGGTAAGTTTTTATTTTGCCTTCGAAAGACATAGTTAAGGGTACAAGACATAGAAACATAAATAATAATGAAAGGTGTTATAGGTTTCACAATTGCAAAGAACAATTGTGTTAGCGATAAGAGACAACCATGAGGACAGGACATTCATTTCAATGGCCCAAGGCTGAGTGTTTTCAAATTATGCACCTTAACTCTTTAGTGGGTTGTAAAATTAATTGAGTTGAATATGACCCTCCCATTTAAAAAATGTGGTAGAAAACATCCATGTGCATCAAATGTAGGAAGGTTATGTACTATTTCATAAGTTTTTTTGGTCTATAAACACACACACATGCAAGCGTATATGATGAAATATATATAAAATTTTATATTCAATTTCATATATATATATGAAATATTTTATATTTCATCATAAAATATATGTTTTTCATGGATTCAATCTAAGAAGTTTCAAACATACTCCATTCACCAAAGTATCTACAACTGAGACCTTTACTACATGCCTAAAAATTGCCAATCCCATTAATAATAATACTTAACATACTTTTTAGGAAGTTACAGTTATAGCATTCTTAATCCACAATCGGCCACAAGACTATCTTTATAACAAAACCTAATATTTACTGAACTCTGTTCACGTGTTGGGTCTCATGCTAAATATTTTGTGAGCATAATCAAATCTACTTTTCATAACATCCTTATGAGGAGGCCACTATTATTCCTATTTTCAGAAGACAAAGCTCTGGTTTCTGGAAGTCACACAGCTAGCAGAACGCGAGCCCACCCCTGTGTGGCCTGACACCAGGAGCATCTCCCCACCGTGCTGTGTTACATTTCATGGTGCTTTGTGGTTTGTGAAGCCTCCTTTGCTGTCTAATTCTGATGGAATGTTTCTAATTTAGCACTAAGATAATTTAATCCCCATAGAATGTTGATAAGACATATTTATTTGACTATGGGTATGGAAGGTAGTGTGATATTGGGAAAAGTTTATTCCTAATCTGATTCTAAGGAACCTGTTCCCTTTTCTTACAGACGATCGCCGCCTTAAGTCTTAGATTTGAGGTAAGCCTCTTACCCCATCAGAATAGCAGGGATTCTCCTCATTCCTCCCTTCCACCAAGAATCAAGTTTCTTCTCTATCATCAAAAATAAGACAAGTGGAAACACACACAAATCCTAAATTTGAGAGTCCTTAGAAATAGAATGGACTTCTCCTAGTCAAGAATCAGTTAACCTTTTCTATAAAGGACCAGTAGTGTTTAAACATTTAATATAGTCAGCTTTGCAATTATAGCCCAAGAGCAGCCGCAGACACACTGAAATGAATGAGTGTGGCCAGATGTGGTCTGCAGGCTGTGGTTTGCCAACACCTCCTCCAGGGCTTAAAACGAAATCCTCTCTAATGGCCAGTTCAGAGGAAGGACATAATTTTGCTCTTTTTAGTTCCACATTCACCTTGAATACTTTTTCACTATGCGTTCTCGTCTTCCAATAGCTAGGTGAAAACCGTTGTCTATTTCCTCTTGGAATCTTCAGGAACATCTTCGGTGCAATGCATGCATTATAGCCTTGAGTTTTTATTCTTTAGATACACAAAGAAGCAACTTAACACAGTGTGAAGACAGTTCTCCCTACCAAGAGAGAGCCAATGTACGTTTTAATATCTCTCTCTGTCCTTTCTTATACACACCTACGTTACTTATATTTATGGAAACATTTTTGTTATATAGATATATAATTTGTAATAAAACATATCAAAAGTATTAACAAGTTAATTCTTCACAGAAGAATCACCAACTGATCTTTTTAATGTCTTTTAAAAGTATTTTTTAAACTTTACATAAAGGAGTGCATAGTAATTTTATCCTTAGGAAAAGAAAAGCAAATAGCTTTTTATCTGTCGTTTCTATTTTAGCTTTTATATAGAAGGAGAAGAAATGGAGAAAAATCCTGAGGACGCTGAGTATGAGAGAGGTGCCAGCGGGAGGTGCTGGGGCTTTAGGATCTTCCCAGACTGCATTTTCCCAAAGGATGTTTGGTTAAAGACATTCGGGGAGCAGAAAGCTGGGTCTGCATTTCCTTTCTGAGATCTCTGGAGGGGATGGAATCTGGAGGGCAAGAAGTGTGAGGCTGCAGAGCCGCTTTCCCAACACTGTATTCAGAAGAAAAGAGCCTTAAATATTAGAAGGTGGGGAAATGGATATCTAAAATAAGCTCCTTCTGCACATTTGTTTTACCTTATCTTAAAATGCTACTAATATATTCTCCTTCCTCCAGTTTATATTGATCTCAGGTCTTCTAATTCTCAAACCCCCTCAGCATTTTCCAGGAGGCTTGTTTCAGGTGTGTTTTGGAGGAGGGTTGAATGTTTTAAATGAGGAGAGGCAAGGTGAGAAGCAGAGGACAGAGGCGTCCTTCACCCAGCTCACCCAGCTCATGCAGCCTTTCTGAAGAGCTCAAAGTGACCAGCCAACGTTCAGGGGACAGCAGATCAAAAAATAAGGCGGAAGTCCGGTCCTTTGGAAGCTCTGTGGTGGTTGGTTTTCATCCTCAGCCACACTGTTACAATCACCCAGACGTCTGTTGAAAACTGGTGATGCCAGAGCCCCACCCCGGACCACGCGATCACAATCTTGGGGGTAGGGTCTGAGCATCCGTGTTTTGAGAAATCAGGCTGGTTGACTCTACTATGCAGCAAAGTTTATAAAGGCAAGGGCAGAGCAGGCGGGCCATGGCAACCCATGCCCTGGGCTTTGTGCTGTGGGAGGAACACCTAAGTGTTGGTTAGTCATAGCCATGGAGGAACTGATCAGTTTTGCCCTGGGAGGGTAGGTTAAGTGAAAAGAGTCACAGAAGAAGGGACACATAAGCTAAATCTCAAAGGTTGAGCAGGGGTTTACCAAGTCAGACAAAGCAGGGTGGGGCCAGTTGCATTCCACCCAAAGGAATCAGCCAGGGTCCAGGCCAGGAGGATGGAGTGACAGGCCACACCCCGGAGCTGCACAGGGAGGGATGGGCAGTGTCACTCACCTGCTCGGGTGCCACATACCACAAACTGGGTGGCTCAGACCACAGAAATTTGTTGTTTCACAATTATGGAGGCTGGAAGTCCTACATAAGTGGTCCGTGGAGCTGGCTGTCCCCTGCTGAGAATGCTGCAGGAGCGTCCATCCGCTTCGTGCCCCTGCCTGAGCCTTTGGTGGTTTCTGCAATATTTCCTGTCCCTTGGCTTGTAGACCCCCTTGCCCGATCTCTGCCTCGTATTCACATGACATTATCTCTGTGCGTGCCTGTCCCAAATCTCCCTTTTTTATAAGCACACGAGTCTTACAGGATTAAGGGCCCACTCAACTCTGGTATGACTTCCTCTTAATTAAGCATATCTGCCATGACCCTATTTCCAAATAAGGTTACATGCTGATGTGCTGGGCATTAAGACTTCATCTGAATTTTGGAGAGATCCAACCCCTATCAAGAACAGTGACAAAGAGGCTTAAGAATAAAGCAAGATCTAGGGAAGAGGAACCATGCAAAAGAATTTGAATTCTGTCCTGAGAGCATGAAACCACCAAAAGCTTTTTACTATTGAGAGTAACAAGGCAAATACAGGGTGTCACAAAGGTTGAGTACATTTAAATGATTATTTATTTATTTATTTATTTTGCAGTTTTTGGCCAGGGCTGGGTTTGAACCCGCCACCTCCAGCATATGGGGCCAGCGCCCTACCCCTTTAAGCCACAGGCGCTGCCCATTGTTGAGTACATTTAGCTAAATGTACCTTTCTTTACAAAATATTCATTACAAAATTCTACAAAGAGGTGGCCAACATGTAGAGAATATGTTGTAAACAGTTTATAAAATTTTGTAATGAACAGTTTGTAAATAAAAGTATACTTAGCTACAATTTCCCATTTTCCCTATGTATGGTGACTTTATGGGCTACTTTTGGGACACCCTGCATCCAATAATAGCTAACATTTCTATGTGCCTGGTACTCTTTTAGCTTAACTTTATATACAGTAACTCCTTTAATCCTTGTTAGAAAAGTCCTATTATCTCCACTCTGCAGATGAGAAAGCTGGGGTCAAGAGAAGTTAGGTACTTTGCCCCAAATCATATAGTATCGTGTAAGTAAGTGGCATCAGAATTTGAACCCAGGCCAAATTTAGCACTAAAGCATCACTGTTGTTGTTGCCTCTGGTCCACGAACACTGCAAAGTTTCAACTATTCCCTTTTTGTGGATAACTGCCTCTCTAAGTCTCAGCCCTAACTCCTCTCTCAAGCTACCGTGCTGTGTCTCTAGTGGTCTGGACATGTGATGTTTCCATTTGGATGTCCCTCATCATGTCATATTCACCAAACTATAAGTCATTCATTTCCCATTTCTGTTTGAAAACACTATAATTTATAATTGTCCCCTCAGTGCATGGGAGACAATTTTCAAGCCTAAAGACGCATGATGTCTGGGTTTCTTCTCCTTGGCTAGAAGGAATGGCTATAACCATTCAAAGCACCATCTCTCCAAAGTTGCCATGTGAAAATGTTAGGAACAGTAGACCAGAGCTGGCAAGTGTATTACCAATGAAAGATTGGCAGTCTCAGCTGCCATCAAAAACAAGGTCATTTAGTCATTTCAACATCCTGCTAGGCCTTAAGAGAAGACTAATACGCCCTCGAGCCATAGGGAAGGCCCCCTTAGTACAAAGTGATTCTGAGGCTTCCTTGGAAAGTTGTTAAAAAGTTGGTGCCCCACTGTACCCCTCCTTTTCACAAGAAGCTCTTCTCTAAAGCCTGGGTCCCTAGTTTAGGCCATTAGGCCAGAAAAAACCTTTAAATGACATGTGGAGTCCTGGAATAGGAGCTAGAAGATCCAAGTGCTAACTCTGACTCCGTTTCTGAACATCAACAAATCACTTTATAAACACTTAGAAAAAACAGATCCTAAGATCTCAATTTCTTCATCTGCAGAATGAACAAATTAAACTATTTTTTTCTGAGACCAAGTCTCACTGTCATCCTGGATAGAATGCTGTGGCATCATAACTCATCACGACCTCAAACTCAAGTTCAAATGATCTTCTTGCCTCAACTTTCCTAGTAGCTGAGACTACAGGTGCTTGCTACAATGCCCGGCTTTTTTTTTTTTTTTTTTTTTTTTTTGTTTGAGACAGAGTTTCACTTTGTCACCTTCAGTAGAGTGCAGTAGCATCATAGCTCACAGCAACCTCAAACTCTTGGGCTCATGCAATCCTCTTGCCTCAGACTATAGGCACCTGGCACAACACCTGGCTATTTTTTTTTTCCAAGGCAGTCTCACTGTGTCACCCTTGGTAGAGTCCCGTGGCATCACAGCTCAAACTCTTGGGCTCAAGTGACACTCTTGCCTCAGCCTCCCAGGTACCTGGGATTATAGGCTCCCAGCACCACACCCAGCTATTTTTTTAGAGACAGGGTCTCACTCTTGCTCAGGCTGGTCTTAAACTACTGAGCTCAAGAAAACCACCTGCCTAAGCCTCCCAGAGTGCTAGGAGTACAGGTGTGAGCCACCGTGCCTGACAGCAACAAGTTAGACTATTATGATCTCTAAAGCTTCTTGAACCTCCACTTTTCTCCTTTTTTATGGCTATTCAATGCCAATCATACCTGAAAATGGAGGTTTAATCTTAAACCAGTATTGTTTCTGAGAATAAAGGAGTGAGTTGGTTCTTTTTATGCTTTGAACATTTTCTTTTGCCTCCTATGGCCCTGATGTGCTTTATTTCCTTGCTGTCTCCTGTCACCCGATGTTTACTTAGAGAACTATAATCAACAAAAATTGCTAAATGCAAGTAGTTTTGGCTGCATTGACCTCTCAGCAATTAAACCAAAGATTTTCTCCAAGGATATATTTACCCTTTCTTAGCCACTGTGGCACCAAAGACAAACTTTGCCCATGGCAATGGGCCTCATTTGCCAATGCATGCAGGTAATAAGCTGTCTTTCTCCCTGGCACTGGACATTTTCCTGTTGTGGCATGAAAAGGAGGCATTGTCAGTTTTATTATTTTTGAAGGAAAATGGTTTGAATCATTTGTTTGATGGCTTCTCCTCTAGAACTGGGTGGAGCGATGACTCAGTTAAGAGAGGGCCTTATTAGACAAGTGAGGTCTCTTTGTTAGGTATGCAAGGACATTTTTTTCTTCAATAGCAATTACATTGCCTAAACAATTCTAGGCAGACAAGGGACAGTCATTCCATGTCCCATTGCTTAGATATTGTTTCTTGAACATAAACATGAAATCAGAGAATAACAGGCTCATGTTTGATATAGGGAAGTACAAGATTGAGAGGTGAAATTATACGCTCAGCAACACCTGAGTGTTCTTGGTAAGGGAGGTGAGATTCAAACCTCAGGGCTCAAACTTAATTCATGATCCTCATCCTTCTTCATTGCAAAGATGTGCATTTGATGTCAGCAGAAGATATTAGATACTTTCCTAAATCCTGGTTTTTATCTTGGTTTTCTCCCTAGTATTTCATACTTCCTAACTGCGTAATGGAAAGGAGTGTCTGGTGTACTGCTAAGAGACTCGTGCTATAACTGAGTCAGGGGGTTTAGGGTACCAGTACTTCCGAAGTCCAGAACTCATACTATATTTTAAGAACCTCAAGTCCTAATTCTCCTGTTTCTTCATTTCCCCCAGACAGCAAACAGTTTCACTTCTCTGTAGCACTCCAAAAAGAATGAAGTTGTTTTTTTTTGTTGTTGGGGATTCATTGAAGGTACAATAAACCAGGTTACACTGATTGCATTTGTTAAGCAAAGTCCCTCTTGCAATCGCGTCTTGCCCCGCAAAAGGTGTGGTACACACCAAGGCCCCACCCCCCTCCCTCCTTCCCTCTCTCTTCTCTTCCTTTCTCCACCACTCCCTCCTTTCTCTCTCTGCTCTCCCCTTTCCCCACCCCCACCGTGACCTTAATTGTCATTAATTGTCCTCATATCAAAATTGAGTACATAGGATTCATGCTTCTCCATTCTTGTGATGCTTTACTAAGAAAAATGTCTTCCACTTCCATCCAAGTTAATACAAAGGATGTAAAGTCTCCATTTTTTTAATGG